>PVKA01020369.1:0-40482 GCA_004027165.1 Ctenomys sociabilis | reverse complement strand
AAAGAGAGTTTTGCAGGGTATAGTAGTCTGGGCTGGAATTTGTTTTCGTGTAGGACTTGAAGAACTCTGCTCCATGCTCTCCTTGCCTTCATTGTTTGTGTAGAGAAGTCGGCTGTAATTCTGATGGGTTTTCCTTTGAATGTGAGCTCCTTCTTCTCTCTCACAGCTTTCAGTATATTATTTTTGTGTTGGATTTCTGGGATCTTGACTATTATATGTCTCGGTGTGTTTCTACTTGGGTTATTTGGTGTTCTGTATGCTTCGGTGACCTGAATGTTGGATTGTTTCCTCATATTTGGGAGGTTTTCTGCAATTATTTCTCCCAAAATTCTTTTTATGTCATTTGTATTGAATCCTTCATTCTCATTGATGCCAATTATTCTCACATTGTTCATTCTGGTGTCATCCTGCAGGTGATGGATTATTTTTTTCCTGCATTCTCGTTGTTTTTAAGAGATCCTTTCTCACCTTTTCACTAGCTGCCCCGGCATCTTCAAGATCCGAAACTCTGTCTTCGCTTTCACTCAGACGGTTTTGTAGACTCGTGATTGCTATTTTTAGTTCTTCTATATCTCTTTGACTGTGTTTCATGTGTTCTATTTCTTTTCTGTAATGCTCATTCAAGGAATCCATCATATTTCTAATCTCCTCAATTTTTTTATCCATGTCTTCTTTAGAGGTAGTTATTAACTCTTTTTCTGCTGTATTTCTTCCAAGTTGGATTTCCTCTGTAGGTTTCTGGACTTGTTTCAGTATTTCAGGTCCTATGACTTCAAAAAGTTCTTTTCTAATTTCAGAACTATTTCTGCTTTGAGTTCCTATGTTCTTTCTACTATTGTTTCTTTGCTTCAGATGCTGTTAATTCATATATATCATTTGGAATGGTCCTCTCTGCACTTGGTCTGGGTGAGCATAGTTTTTCCACCCAATGTTTCTGGAATTCATTCTTTATTGCAGATACTATGTATTCAAATATTTATTTTTTAATTTGGGGAATTACTTCTCGTTTTATTTCCTCTATAGCTTTCTGCTGTTGTTCCTTTGCTGCTGTATCTGTTACTTCATTCGTTGCAGCTGAGCTAATGTCCTCTGCCCTTCCTGATTGCCTCGAGGTCTGGGATTGAATTTTTCCCCTTCTCTTTGTCATTTTGTATAACACTGACCTTTGACCTTTGGTGTAGAGCTTTGGTGCAGCTATAACCTTAGCTTTTTATGAGATTTGTGTGCCAGTCTATTAAGTTTGAGATTTTCCAGGTATGCCTATCCTGGGTCTAGCTGTTGTGTTCAGTTCCTTTTTTCCTGCAGCTCCTTTGGTTCCCCTCTGTTGATTCCCAGGGTTAGCCCTCCTGTGTCAGGCAGGGCGTTCCCCAGGTGGGCGGGCCTGGGCTTTGGTAGGTCTTCTGGGCTCACAAAAGGATAGTGGATAATCTTATTCACTGAGTAGGCTGTACTGGGTCTGCCAGCCTGTGCTGGGTCTGGGTCTACAGGGCGTAACTCGAGAAGGCTGGGAAAGGTCCCTCTGGTGCAGTGGGCTTGGAGCCCTCGCTCACAGGCCAGGCTGTGCTGGGTTTTGGTCCATAGCGTGGGACCGTGGATTGCTGAGATGTGTCCCTCTGGTGTGGCAGGCTTGGAGTTCTCACTCTAAGCCGACCTGCACTGGGTCTGGGCTTGTGGTGTGGGACCGGTAATCACCATGAAATGTTTCTCTGGCACAGTGTGCCTGGAGCTGTCACTGGGCCACGTGAGGTGATGGGCAGCTAAATCCCTGGGAAATGTCTCTCGGGCACAGTGGGCCTGGAGTTTTATACTCACTGACCTTTGATGCCCAGAGATTTGGGGGAATTCCCACTCGATCAGTGGGCTTTAGGTCAGGGGATCCGGGGAGGTGTTGGTGAGTAGGTCCTGAGGTTTCAAGCCAGTCACTGGCTTGGGGGGATTGGGGACAGGGATCCGCATAGCGCTGGTGGGAAGAAGCCAAAGGCTCTCCCTCAGACTCACCACACTCTCACTGATCTGGGAAGCCTGGTGAGTCCTGTAAATTCGCTCTCGCTGCGAGAGCTTGGCGCGGGATCCAGGAGGCCGCTGGAGTCAGTCACTGTCTCAGGCTGGTCTCTGGCTGGGCAGCATGGGCGGGATCGAGTAGACTGCTGGCGTTGGTCTTGCTGTCTCGGGAGGTCTCTGGGGCTGGGCGGGTGAGGGCGCGGGCTGGATGGAGGAGGATGCGCTGTCTCTGGCTGGTCTCTGGGGCTGGGCCCAATTTTATAATATATATTATAAAAATAATGTACTTAACATCACAGCATCGAAGTACATAAACCTACCACACACAGAAAGGAAGGGAAAATAGATAGCATTCTAATAGCAATAGGAATTTGCAGAAGGCAAATATTGTATAACAGGGAGCAACAACACAAAATTAATAAGGACACTGTGTACTTAACACACCCATATGACCCAAAGGATATATACAGAATACTCCACCCAGCAGAGCACATTATCTTTTCCAGTGCTCACACAAGATAGATCACATGTTAGGCCCCAAAATGAATTAGAATATTTAAGATTTAAAGGATACCAAATATCTTTTTTCACCTCTGGATTAAAACAAAGAATCAATAGCTAAAAGAAAAGTAGAAAACCCACAAATAAGTGGAAATTACACAGCACACTTTTAAGGAATGAGTGGGTTAAATAATTTACAAGGCAAATTAGAAAATATCTTGAGAGAAATGAAAATGAAACAACAGCATACTAAAGTGTGTGGGGTGTCCCCAAAGCAACACTAACCAGTTTATAACAGTTAGGAGAGGACAGGAGAGGGAGTGTGGAAAAGAGGTTTATCTATGTATGTAAGCACGATGGTTTGGACATCTGTACTGTGCATTTCTGCTGGTCGATGGAAAGGAGAGGTTAATGCTTATTTTGTTTCATTTTCTTTTCATAATTGTTCATACTTTTTCTCTTCCTAATTTCTTACACATTTCTTATTTTTTTCTACCAAATTTACATGCATATATGCAGTAATATGAATAACTGGTTAGAAGACAACACTATGCATTGCAACAAATACTGTGAAATTTATGTTACTCTGTTAGGTGAAATTCTGTATTGTTTGTAATTTTCTCTATTTTCATTCTATTTGCACTTTCTTTAAAAAATTTAAAAAGCAGTAACTGCCTGCATTGAAACAGTAGAAAGATTTCTGTGATCTGAAGGAATGCAAACATTCTGCTCTACAAACATTCACTAATAAAGAAAATATGAAAAGAAAAAAAAGATTCCAAATAATATTTTATCTTAAGGAATTAGAAAAACAAAATGAACAAAATCCAAAGGTAGCTGAAAGAACGTAATTGTAAGGATTAGAACAGAAACCAAATAAATATTTAATTTTTTTTTTAAATCAACAATCTAGCTGAGACAGCAGGCCCTCTCCGCCACCTGCCTCAATTCCGCCAATGCCCGCCCAGCCTGAGAGACCAGCCTGGGACAACGGAGACTCCACCATGACCCTGGATCCCGCCCACACCACCGAGCCCCAGAGACCGGCTGCAGACAGGGCAGCGGACTCTGCCATCTTCCTGGATCCCGTCCACACCGCCCAGCCCCAGAGACCTCCTGAGACAGTGAGACCCACGGCCTGAGACAGCAGCTCACTCCAGCAGCCTCCTCCATCCTGCCCACGCCACCCAGCCCCAGATACCAGCCTAAGACAGCAACTGACTCCAGCGGCCTCCTGGATCCCGCCCCAAGCTCTGCCAGCAAGTGGGAATTTACACGACTCACCAGGTTTCCCAGATCAGTGAGACTATGGTGAGTCTGCGGGAGAGCCATTGGCTTCTTCCCAAGCGCGCTACGCGGATCCCTGCCCACAAGCCCTTCAAGTCAGTGACTGGCCTGAAACCTCAGGACCCACTCACCAACAACTCCCCGGATCCCCTGCCCTAAAGCCCGCTGAACGAGTGGGAATTTCCCCGATTCCCTGGGCATCAAAGTTCAGTGAGTGTAGAACTCCAGGCCCACCTTGTGGTACAGACATTTCCCAGCGAGATAGACGGTCTCAGCTCATGGGCCCAGACCCAGTGTAGGCCACCTGGAGTGAGAGCTCCAGGCCCGCTGCCAGAGAGACATTTCCCAGCGATCCCCTGTCCAACCCCATGCCCTGAGACCCAGCGCAGCTCGGCCTTTGAGTGAGGGCTCCAGGACCGCTGCACCAGAGGGACCTTTCCCAGGCTCCTCTGGTTCTGGCCCGTGGCCCTGAACCCAGCACAGCTTGGTTGACCCAGCACAGCCTACCCAGTGAGTAACAATATCCACTATCCTTTTAGAAGCCCAGGAGACCCACCAAAGCTCAGGCCTGCCCAAATAGAAAGTGACCAGCCTGAGACAGAAGGGTTGACTCTGGCAACTTTTCAGATCCTCTCCCCAAAGCGAGCCAAGATAGTGGGAATTCTCACTCTTCGCTCTGCATGCTGCTCGGTTCATGCTCGCCTGACCAAGGAACAAAGAGAGGGGAACCACAGGAGCTACAGCAAACAAGAACTGAACACAACAGCTAGATCCAGGCCAGGTATACCTGGATAATCTCAAAATTAATAGACTGGCATCCAAATCTCATTACATGCTAAGGTTATAGTTGCACCAAAGCTCTACACCAAAGATCAAAGGTCAGTGCTATACAAAATAACAAGGACAAGGAGAAAAATGCAATCCCAAGGGTCAAGTCCACCAGTAAGGGCAGAGGACACTAGCTCAGCTGAAATGAATGAATTAACAGATACAGAAACAAAGGAACAACAGTAGAAAGCTATAGAGGAAATCAGACGATAAGTAATTCCTGAAGTAAAAAAAAAAAAACAAATATCTGAATGCATACCGTCTGAAATAAAGAATCAAATCCGGAAAAAGTGGAAGGAAAAACAAAACTCACCCAGAACAAGTGCAGAGAGCACTATTCCAGCTGAAATGTAGGAATTAACAGAATTTGAAACAAAGACACAACAGCAGAAGGGTCATGAGGAACTCAAAGCAGAAATAGTTTCTGAAATCAAAAAAGAATTCTTTGAAAAAAAGAATTCTTTGAAATCATAGCATCTGAAATATAGAAACAAGTCTGGAAATACACAGAGGCAACCCAACATGGAAGAAATTCTGCAGAAAAACATTAATAACTAGCTCTAAAGAAGATACGGATAAAAAAAATTGAGGAGATCAGAAATATGATGGATTCCTTGACTAAGCAATACAGAAAAGAAATACAACACATGAAACACAGTCAAAGAGATATAGAAGAACTAAAAATATCAATCACGAGTCTACAAAACTGTTTGAGTGAAAGCGAAGACAGAGTTTCAGATTTTCAAGATGCTGGAACACTAGGGAAAATGTGAGAAAGGACCTCTTAAAAACAACAAGAATGCAAGAAAAAATAATCCATCACCTGCAAGATGATGCCAGGATGAATAAGGTGAGAATAACTGGCATCAATGAGAATGAAGGAGTCAATACAAATGACACAAAAAAAATTTGGGGCAGAAAACTTCCCAAATATGAGGTAAAAATCCAACATTCAGCTTACTGAAGCATATAGAACACCAAATAACTTCGATCCAATTAAAAACACACCGAGACATATAATAGTCAAGATCCCAGAAATCCAACAAAAAATAATATACTAAAAGCTTCTAGAGACAAGAAGCCGTTCACATTCAAAGGAAAACCCATCAGAATTACAGCCAACTTCTCTACACAAACCCTGAAGGCAAGGAGAGAACGGAACAGAGTTCTTCAAGTCCTACTTGATAATCTGGGGTGGAATTGAAAACAAATTCCACCCCAGATTATTCTACCCTGCAAAACTCGCTTTCAAGTTTGATGGAGAAATTAAATACTTCCATGAGAAAGAACAACTAAAGAATTTCATGATGACAAAGCCATCCCTTCACAGGCTGCTGAAAGATGTTCTAGAGAGAGACCACAATGACCAGAACTCCATGAATGAGAATGGAAGCAACCCACTAAACAGGATTGACAATCAAAGATGGATAAAAAGGAATAAACAACACCAGGTAAATATCATGACAAACATAAGTCAACACATTTCAATTATAACAATCAATGTAAATGGATGCAATTCACCAATTAAGAGAAATAGACTGGCACAATGGATTAGGAAACAAAATCCAATAATGTACTATATACAAGAAACAACTTAACTCAAAAAGACATTTATAGGCTCAAAGTCAAAGATGGGAAATTTACATGTCCCAGCACCTCAGGAAAAAGCAGGAGTAATAATTCTGTTCTCAGACAGTCTCAACTTCAAATCAAGAATGATCAAATGACACAAAGAAGGCCACTATACATTGGTCAAGGGAAAAATTCAAGAGCAAGTGGTAACACTCATAAATATATACGTACCAAACACAGGACAACTGAACTATGTAAGACAAATATTAATGGAAATGAAAAACCTAATATCGAAGATCACAATCTTCAAAAATACTCAACGAAATCATAGCAATGAAGTAGCAGAACTGAACCTCTGAAAGTAGCAGCGCTTGAAACAAATGGACCTGGTGGACAAATACAGTGTGTTTCACCCAACCACAGCTGAATACACATGTTTTTCAGCTGTACACATGTCATTTTCCAAGATAGACTACCATACTAGTCCAGAGGTCATGCGTAAGTATATGCAAGAAAATAGAAATTATCTCATGCATATTATCTGAACACAGTAAAATTAAAATGGAAATACATGACAAAAGAAATACCTGCTTAATTCAAGGAAATTAAACAACACCCTACTCAGCAATCAATGTATCACAGAACAAATTAAACAAGAAATTCAACAGTATCTACAATTCAATGAAAATTCAAGCACAACTTACCAGAATTTATGGGATGTAATGAAAAAGTAGTTCTTAGAAAGAAAATCATAGCTAAGAAAACTCATACATTACGAAAACAGAACAGGAAGAAATAAACACCCTAATGTTGCACCTCTGACAACTAGAAAAAAAGAGCAAATGAAACCCAGAGCGCAAAGATGGGAAGAAATAATAAAGATTAGAGCACAAATTAATTCAACTGAGATGAACAAAACAGTTCAAAGAATTAAGGAACCAAACAGCTGGTCTTTAAATGACTAAATAAAAATGATAAGCCTCTAGCCAACCTCATCAAAAAGAGGACAGAAAAAATTCAAGTGTGTGCAATAAGGAATGAAAAGTGTGAAATCACCACAGACCCAGTGGAAATTCAGAAGATTATCAGTAGTTACTTCGAGAATCTTTACGCTCACAGAATAGAAGACACAGAAGAAATGGACAGATTCCTCGAAAGGTGCAACTTACCAAAACTGAACCAAGAAGATAAAACAACTCTCAATAAGCCAGTAACAGCCAACGAAATACGAGATGTAATAAAAAGCCTACCGACAAAGAAAAGTCCTGGTCCTGATAGATTCACAGCTGAATTCTACAAGAAATTTATAGAAGATATAATCCTTATACTCCTCAAACTCTACAATGAAATTTAAAAAGAAGAAATTTTCGAAAAATCATTTCTGGAGGCAAGTATACTACTGATTCCAAAACCAGGGAAAGACACAACCAAAAAGGAGAACAATAGGTCAATCTCCCTCATGAACATAGATGCAAAAATACTCAATGAAATCATAGCAAAAAGAATACAGTCAATCATCACGAAGATCATACACCATGACCAGGTAGGATTCATCTCAGGGATGCAAGGATGTTTCAGTATTCAAAAATGTAGAAATGTAATACACTATATTAATAGACTGAAATCTAAAAACCACACGATCATCTCTATTGATGCAGATAAAACTTTTGACAAAGTCCAACACTCATTCATGTTCATGGTCCTATAGAAAATTGGAATAGATGGACTGTATCTTAAATTGATAAGAGCCATCTATGACAACCCAAAAGCTCATATAATCCTAAATGGGGAAAAACTGAAATCTTTTACTCTTAAATCAGGTACAAGACAAGGATGTCCTCTGTCACCCCTCTTATTCAATATAGTGTTGGAATCCTTAGCAACAGCCATTAGAAAAGAGGGAGAAATAAAGGGAATAAGAATAGGTAAAGAAGAAGTTAAATTATCACTATTTGCAGATGACATGATACTTTACTTGGAAGACCCCAAAAATTCCACCAAGCAACTACTAGAACTGATAGGGAAATTCAGTAGTATAGCAGGATACAAATACTCGAAAGTCAATAGCATTCCTCTACACAGATAACAAGCACACTGAAAGGGAAACAATAGAAACAATGCCTTTTACAATAGCACCAAGGAAAATGAAATACCTTGGAATTCACTTAACCAAGGAAGTCAAAGATCTTTTTACAGAAAACAACTCCCTAAGAAAAGAGATTAAAAGGATTTCAGAAAATGGAAAGATATTACTGTATTCTTTTTGCTATGATTTCACTGAGTATTTTTTCGTCTATGTTCATGAAGGTGATTGGCTTGTACTTCTCTTTTTTCATTGTGTTTTTCCCTGATTTTGGAATCTGTATAATACTTGTCTCCAGAAATGATTTTGGGAGGACTGCTTCCTTTTCTATTTCACTGAAGAGTTTGAGGAGTGTAGGGATTATATCTCCTATAAATTTCTTGTACAATTCAACTGTGAATCCATCAGGACCTCGACATTTCTTTGTCAGTAGGCTTTTTTTTTTTTTTTGTCTTTTTGAGACAGGGTCTCACTATGCAGTTCAGGCTGGCCTTAAGCTTACTTTGTAGCTCAGGCTGGTCTCGAACTCACAACAATCCTCCTGCCTCAGCCTCCTGAGTGCTGGGATTACAGGCATGCGCCACCATGCCTGGCTAATAGTCTTTTTTTTTTTTTCATTTATTTTTATTTTATTAAAATACAAATGTCAATCAGACAGTTTCAAGACACCTTAAAAACTGGGTTTTTCTTTTCTTTTTTTTTGTTTTTTTTGCAGAACCGGGGATCAAACTCAGGTCCTTGCACTTTCCAGAGAAGCACTTATTCCACTGAGCCATCTCCCCAGCCCCAAAGCGTGCAACTTTTTTTTTCTTTTCTTTTGCGGAGCCGGGGATTGAGCTCAGGCCCTTCTGCTTGTCAGCGAAGTGCTTATTCAACTGAGCTGTCTCCCCAGCTCCTAATAGTCTTTTTATTACATTTCTTATTTCGTTGGCTGTTATTGGCATATTGAGAGTTGTTATATCTTCTTGGTTCAGTTTTGGTAATTTGTACCTTTCGAGGAATCTGTCCATTTCTTCTGTGTCTTCTATTCTGTGATTGTAAAGATTCTCGAAGTAACTATTAATAATCTTCTGAATTTCCACTGGGTCTTTGATGATTATACCTTTTTCATTCTTCATTGCATTTATTTGCATTTTTTTCTTTCCTCTTTTTGATGAGGTCCCTAGAGGCTTATCAACTTTATTTAGTCTTTCAAAGAACCAACTTTTCATTTGTGGACTCTCTGAACTGTTTTCTTCATCTCAATTGAATTAATTTAGGCTCTAATCTTTATTATTTCTTCCCATCTTTGCACTCTGGGTTTCATTTGCTCTTTTTTTCTAGTTGTCAGTGGTGCAACATTAGAGTGATTGCTTGTTTCCATTCTGTTTTCCTAATGTGTGCATCCATAGCTATGATTTTCCCTCTAAGAACTGCTTTCCTTGCATCCCATAAATTCTGGTAATTTGTACTTGAATTTTCATTGAATTGTAGATACTGTTGAATTTCCTGTTTAATTTGTTCTGTGACCCATTGATTGCTGAGTAGGGTGTTGTTTAATTCCATGAATTAGTGGTTTTTTTCTGGTTTCTGTTCTCATGTATTTCCAGTTTAATTTTACTGGGGTGAGATAATATGCGTGGGATAATTTCTATTTTCTTGCATATACTTAATCATGACCTTTGGGCTAGTATGTGGTCTATTTTAGAAAATGACCCATGTGCAGCACAATAAAAATTGGTATTCTGCGGTGGTTCTGTGGAACACTGTATATGTTGACCAAGTCCACTTTTTCCAAACTCTGGTTCAGTTCTGCTATTCTTTGCTATTTATTTTTGTCTGATTTATCTGTCTTTTTTGGATAAGGGGGTGTAAAAGGCTCCTGTTAAGATTGTGGTCTTGGATATTAGGTTTTTCATTTCCATTAATATTTTTCTTATATAGTTCAGTGCTCCTGTGTTTGCTGCATATATATTCATGAGTGTTACCTTTTGCTCTTGAATTTTTCCCCTAACCAATATATAGTGGCTTTCTTTGTGTCATTTGATACTTCTTGCTTTGAAGTTGAGACTGTCTGAGAACAGAATTGCTACTCCTGCTTTTTCCTGAGGTGCTGGGGCATGTAGTATTGTTTTCCATCCTTTGACTTTGAGCCTATGAATGTATTTTTGAGTTATGTGTGTTTCTTGTATACAACATATTGTTGGATTTTGTTTCCTAATCGACTGTGACAATTTATTTTGTTTAATGGGTGAATTGAGTCTAATCACATTGATTGGTATAATTGACATGTGTTGACTTATGATTGTCATGATATTTACCTGCTGTTGCTACTCTTTTTTATCCTGTGTTTAATTGTCTGTCCTGTTTAGTGGGTTGCTTCCGTTCTCATTTATGGAGTTCTGGTCATTGTGGTCTCTCTCTAGAACATCTTTCAGAAGCCTGGGAAGGGATGGGTTTGTCATCATGAAATTCTTTAGTTGTTCTTTGTCACGGAAGCATTTAACTTCTCCATCAAACTTGAAAGCGAGTTTTGCAGGGTATAATAGTCTGGGGTGGAATTTGTTTCCATACAGGACTTGTTGAATTCTTCTCCATTCTCTCCTTGCTTTCATCATTTGTGTAGAGAAGTCGGCAGTATTTGTGATGGATTTTCCTTTAAATGTGTTTGGCTTCTTTTCTCTTCCAGCTTTCAGTATATTATTTTTGTGTTGGATTTCTGGGATTTTGACATGTCTCGGTGTGTTTCTACTTGGGTTGAGGTTATTTGGTGTTCTGTATGCTTCGGTGACCTGAATGTTGGATTGTTTCCTCATATTTGGGAAGTTTTCTGCAATTATTTCTCCCCAAATTCTTTTTATGTCATTTGTGTTGACTCCTTCTTTCTCGTTGATACCAATTATTCTCACATTGTTCATCCTGTCGTCATCTTGCAGGTGATGGAGTATTTTTTGTTACATTCTCGTTGTTTTTAAGAGATCCTTTCTGATCTTTTCACTAGCTGCACTAGCATCTTCAAGATCTGAAACTCTGTCTTTGCTTTCACTCAGATGATTTTGATTGATATTTTAATTCTTCTATATCTCTTTGACTGCATTTCATGTTTTCTATTTCTTTTCTGTATTGCTCATTCAAGGAATCCATCATATTACTGATCTCCTCAATTTTTTTATCCATGTCTTCTTTAGAGGTAGTTATTAATTCTTTTTCTGCAGTGTTTCTTCCAAGTTGGGTTTCCTCTGTATATTTCTGGACTTGTTTCTGTATTTCAGATGCTATGATTTCAAAGAATTCTTTTTTTCAAAGAATTCTTTTTTGATTTCAGAACTTATTTCTGCTTTGAGTTCCTCATGGTCTTTTTGCTGTTGTTTCTTTGCTTCAGATGCTGTTAATTCATACATTTCATCTGGAATAGTGCTCTCTGCACTTGTTCTGAGTGAGCATACTTTTTCCACCCAATGTTTCTGGAATTCATTCTTTATTTCAGATACTATGTATTCAGATATTTCTTTTTTAATTTGGGGAATTACTTCTCGTTTTATTTCCTCTATATTTTTCTGCTGTTGTTTCTTTGCTGCTGTATCTGTTAATTCATTCATTTCAGCTGAGCTAGTGTCTTCTGCCCTTACTGGTGGACTCGAGGTCTGAGATTGCATTTTCCCCTTGTCTTTGTCATTTTTTATGGCACTGAACTTTGACCTTTGGTGCAACTATGACCTTAGCTTGTTATGAGATTTGGGTGCCAGTCTATTAAGTTTGAGATTATCCAGGTATGCTTATCTTGGATCTAGGTGTTGTGTTCAGTTCCTTTTTTGCTGCAGCTCCTTTGGTTCCCCTCTGTTGGTTCTGGGTCCACGTCTACAGGCCATAACCCAAGAAAGCTGGGAAAGGTCCCTCTGGTGCAGTGGGCCTGGAGCCCTCACTCACAGGCCAGGCTGTGCTGGGTTTTGGTCCGTAGCATGGGACCGTAGATTGCTGAGATGTGTCCCTCCGGTGTGGCAGGCTTGTAGTTCTCACTCCAGGCCAACCTGCACTGGGTCTGGGGCTGTGGGGTGGGATGGGCAATGATTCTCTGATTCTGTGGGCCTGGAGCTCTCACTGGGCTATGGGGGAGTGGCTAGGAATCCCTGGGAAATTCTCCAGCATGGTGGGTCTGGAGTTCTACACTCACTGAACTTTGATGCCCAGGGAATCAGGGAATTTCCCATTCGCTCAGCGGGCTTTATGACAGGAGATCTGGAGAGGTACTGGTGAGTGGGTCCTGAGGTTTCAGGCCTGTCACTGGCTTGGAGGTCTTGCGGGCAAGGATCCAGGTAGCGTGCATGGGAAGGAGACAATGGCTCTCCCTCATACTCACCACACACTGGTGATCTGGGAAGCCCGGTAAATCGTGCAAATTCCTACACACTGGGAGAGCTTGGGGCAGGATCCAGCAGCTGTCTAAGGCTGGTTTTGGCTGAGTGGCATGGGCAGGTTGGAGTAGGCTGTTGGAGTGGACCGCACTGTCTTGGGTGGTCTCTGGGCCTGGGTGGGTGTGGGTGGGATTGAGGAGTCTTCTGGAGTCAGTTGGGCTGTTTTCGGCCTGTCTTTGAGGCTGGGCGGGCATGGGCGGGACCGAGGAAAATGGTGGAGTTGGCCGCGCTGTCTCTGGCTGGTCTCTAGGGCTCGGCAGGCCTTCAGTGGGCTTTTAAAACCTTGTTTTTAATTATTCTTTTCCGTCTAGAATTTCATTTCAGTACTACTTTTGTCTTGCATTTCTTTGCCAAAATGTTTTGCTCTTCCATTTGTTTCAAAATATTTGTAATTATTCATCACTGTATTTTATGATAGTTGTATTAAAATTGCTGACAAATACTTCCAACATCTGTGTCATCTTGTTGTTAGCATCTGCTCATCTTTTATCATTGCAACTGAAATTTTTCATAATTCTTGATATGGTGGGTGATTTTCAGTTTTATTCTGGATAATTTGCATATTCTATCCTGGTTCTTATTTGCATATGCTGTCTGTGGTTCTTATTTATATCTTGTTACTGATTACTTCCAGTCCATGATGATAGATAAGGCTCTGTTCACATATTTGACCTTTGCGGATGTCCATTTGTTAGGGAAAAAGTGACTCTATGTCACAATTGCTTAAGAGGAATAAAATCAAGGGATTAGTTCACACATACCTTCTGCAGGTAACCTCTTTCTGTGAGGGAGATGTATCTCATTACTGCTGGGCTGGGAGAGTAGTCAGGATTCTTCTCATAGGTAGGCTGTATTGGTGCTCTCCTGCTAGAAAGCAGAGGGGTTGTCTTATTGCTATAAAAGTGGGATGGTAGTTACAGCTCTTCACTTACAACCTTACTGTTCAGTGCAGTGCACGTTTGCCTTAAGGAAGGCACAATTTCTTGAGGGTGTTCAAATGGAGTAGATATTATGTTGCCAGAAAAGTTTTACATGGCAAGACTTTGCATATCCCCAGTTATTTGTGCAGGCAACAATGGTTTATAGTGTTTTATTGGCTGGATTTGATAGTTCTGTTTGATATTTCTGGATCATGAGCTTCTGTGGTACCCATACCCAGATATATAGAAAACAAAATGTTTCGCTGTGCAAATCTCAAGGTTCATAGACAGACTACTGCTCTTCTCTAACTTTCACTGTCTTCTGATGTCTTCCTCATATAATTTTTCCAGGATTTTTAAGAAAAAAGTAAAGTACGTTTATTCCATTTTGTCTGAAACCAAACTTTCATGCATTTTAATGAGGAAAATCATGATACGTTCTATCTCAACCTGGGATAGAAAAGTATCCACAGAGATAATGTATACTAAACAATAAAACAAATTTCTATGAATAGTAAATCACTTGTATGTAAATAGGTTGCACACAAAATATCATAAAGGTTTAGTGTTCTTGTCAAAAGAAGATTTGATAGTAGTTATCAGTGAAGGAAGAAGTGTGTAAAACACCATTATTTCAAAGTTACTGTCTTTCTTTCTCTACCATTTCCTCCCCCATTTTCAATGTATGGAGCTGTTGTATATATGAAATTCAAAGCTGCTTAAACAATTATAGCACAGGCAAAACAGAGCAAAACAAAGACTAAACAAAGAGTGCTATGGAAATGTGGAAAACACACACATGAAAAACAAAATTGTAGTCCATGATAGTTATTATGTTTTCATGCTTCTTTTTCACCCTGTTTGTGCAAAGCAAATGGTACTGGGTTCATCAAAACACAGTATGCAATAAAAATTTGTGTCACAACCTAAAGTTTGACTAAAAATTGATTATGTGCATTTGCTATGACAAAAAGTCATGAAATGAATGCTATCATAGGAGGTAAATACATATAATTTAAGGATGAATCATGCTAAAATAGTTTAAGATCTATTCACAAAGCAAAGAAACTTAGTACAACCTTACTGGACTTTCCCGAAACTCTTCTGGGAAGAAAAGTAAAAGTTTCTTGCTTGAATGCATTCTACATCCTTGGAGGTAAGCAGTATTCTGACTATGCCTAATAGATGCCATTTAAGTGCAGTCTCAAGCTGCTGCCAGGATCCTAAGTAAAAACCATTGGTTAAGGTTCCAAAAGACTCATGGTTACAAACATTTATGTCTCAGATTGTAACAGAGGAGCACACTAAATGATCCTCTTTCTCCATAGTTTGGGTCATGTCATAGGATAGTACCTTCACAATGGATCTGGTCACAGAGTAGAGCACTGGTGCCATTGTCTCAGTTACTTTCTCATTGTTGAGGCAAAATACCTGACACCCAAAATTAAGGAAGGAAAAGTTTATTCTGCTTACAGTTTTACAGGTTTCAGTCAGAGAGAGGGAGAGTGAGAGCGCGAAAGAGAAACCTTTCTCATACCTTAATTTCAGCATTGGACTATGAATCAATCACAAACTCTTAATTCAATCACATCTGAAAGCCCACTCTCCATGACTGCATAGGGCTCTGGTCCCAAACCATAACAGGCACGTGATAAAAGCATCCAGACCCTGATGAAAGATAGCGAGAACAGTTGTTCAGAGGAGTAGTTCATAGCAAGAAAAATCGCAGATTTTCTTCCTTTTAGCTGTAATTCCTGATATTGAAACGTAGAGTGTATATACTACTGATTATAAGTTCAACCAATGCGATTACTTTGGCCAGTAGAATGAGACAGAATTGATGATGTGTCAGCTCCAAGTCTACCACGTTGTCCTTAGGTCATTGCCATGAGAAAGACATGGATAGACTCTCTCTCTCTCTCTCACTAAACCTAGCTCAGATTTTTGGAATGTCCAGCTCAAAATGAATGCTGAGGAGGTTTTAGGGGTAATTGCTATATATCAATAATGTGGAAATAGGGTAGCTGAGGCAAAAGAAGTGCCATCATTTGGATCTAGAATGTCACCCAAATGTTCATTACATATTAAAGGCGTGGTGTTCAATTTTTGGTGCTATTGGGAAATAGTAGACTTTATAGGATGTGAGGATGAGCAGATGCTTTAGGTCACTGAGGATGTGGAGTCAGAATGAATCATGAAGGACATCATGGCCAAAGCAAGGGCTCCAGAGACTCAACAAAAACACTCCTCAGGAGTCTGTCTGAATAGTTACAGTTTACTCCCACCCAGGGACTATAAGCAACATGTTGATGATTGCTTTGTTTATCATTCCCAAGCAAATAACATAAGACATTTGGACCCTTCCTCCATTTCCACCTTCTTCCATTCTCCATTTATTTTTTGTCCCAAATTCATACATTTCTTTTTTCTCTCCTTTCTCCTCCAAGGGGCCACATGGATGCTTACAATTGGCTTATCAGCCTCCATTAATTAGTTCTTAAAACTTTAGTCTGAAAGCATCATTTGCCTGTGGTCAAATCTATTGGGGTTTAGACAGCTACTCATACCCAGGGCTGTTATTAGAGAGCTGACTGTGTAAAGGGGCACATTCTGCTTTCTGCTGCACAGAACTGTACTCTGAAACTGGAAGCATGTAATTAATTGCCAAGTTGCCTTCTATCAAACTGCTGCAGTAGGATCTCTCGAGATAGCAAGAGTGGATTAGAAATAACACTGGGCCCTGTCTCTGGTGGTCGGAGTGTGAATCTTGTTCCTGACTTACTAGATGTGGAATACTGGATCCTGGCTGCTCAAAGGGTGGTATGTGCACCAGCAGCATGAGCATCCTGTGGTGAATTTCAGGACTCATCCTACGCTACAAAATTTGGCTGTACATTTTAATAAGATCCCCAGGTAAAGTTTAAAAAAAATAGCTGATTGAACAAGTCACCGGTTCTTACTTTCTACATATGAGTTAATACATTAGAAACATTTAGAGAAATTAGAACATTGCCTGACATACACCTTATGATTACTTTAATGTTTCCTTTTTTCCAAATTTTTTCCTGTGGTACAATACACATACCATAAAATTTACCATTTTAATCATTTAAATGTACAGTTCATGAGTCTTTAAATATCTTTATGATTTTATGGGGCTGTCACCACCATCCATCTCTATAACTCTATTTTGTAAACCTGAAAGTCTATATAGTAACCTTCTGTACTCCTCACCCTCCAGCTCCTGGAGCTGCTGTTCTACTTTGTAGATCCATGAGTGTGACATCCATCAGTACTCACATAAGTGAAACATATAGTATCTGTCCTTTTAGGTAATATTAGTTAACATTACTCTGTGCGATGTCCTCAGCATTCATCCATGCTATAACATATTGCAGAACTGCCTTCATTTTAAAAGATGACTAGCACTCAATTGCATGGACACATCACAGTTTGCTTGTTCACTTATCTGTCCATTGACATTGCTTCCATGTTTAAGCTACTGGAAATAGTACGGGTATGGGCACAAGTATAGATATATTTTTGGAACCCTGCTATAATTATTTTATTTAATGAAGTGTGATTGAAAAATGCAGTATATATTTAAATTTTAAAAACTATTGTAGTAAAACATGCATCACCATTAATTACCCTCAATATTCTCTCCTTTTCTTCAAACACATTAATTCCAGCATTTGTGCTACATTGAGAAACAGTCCTGGAAGTGCTCCTCTTGAAGTGTCTTTAGTTGCACTCTGGTGGCTGCCTCAGTGCTCTGAATTGATTCAAAACATTCACATGTCCTGCTCATTTTCACTTGGAGGAAGAGCCAGAAGTTACACGGTTTCAAATCTGATGAACGTGGATGAAGACACACTGTAATGTTTTTACAATTCTGCTTTTCTGTTGGCCTGCCTTTCCAGTAAATGACAGCTGGCAGTGGCATTCTCTTCATGACCCAATAGTCTTTCAAAAACTCCACCTCTGAACACATTCTGCAATATATTACAGTGTGGATGAACGCTGAGGACATTGCATAGAATAATATTAACTAATATTAGCTAAAAGGACAGATACTGTATAATTTCACTCACATGAGCACTGATGGATGGCACCCTCATGGACTTACAAAGTAGGACAGTAGTTCTAGGAGCTGGAGGGTGCAGAGCATGGAAGCTTACTAGACAGACTTTCAGGTTTACAAGATTTCTTTCTTTCTTTCTTTCTTTCTTTCTTTCTTTCTTTCTTTCTTTCTTTCTTTCTTTCTTTCTTTCTTTCTTTCTTTCCACAATTTATAAAGACACTCATGAAAGAGGACTTCTACAACTTCTTCAAAAAGTGCTAAGAATGATAGGACATGTATGTTCAAAACAAGGGAAAATATTTTGAAGGAAATTAATAGCAATATGTCTGTTCTACTATTTTTAAAAATTTAAACCCTAACTATATTTTACCATCGTCCCTCTATATGTACATAGGGAAAATTGCTGGATCACATGGGAAATCTTTTTATTTTTTAATGAGCTGCCACACTATTTCTTTCTTTCATTTTTGATGTGTAGGTTGGCTTTGAACTCACTATGCAGTTCTCAAACTTGGCGCAATCCTGCCTCAGCATCCCTGGAGTGCTTGGATCCTAGGCATGCATCACTACATCCTGCTGCCATACTGTTTTCTGCAGTGCCTCTAGCATCTTATATTCCTCCAACTGTGCACAACAGTTCCAGTTCCTCTACATGACCACCAATGTTCATCTTATTTACTTTTTCTTTGCTGAGGGGTAATATTTAACATCCTCCACTTAAAGGAAGCATTTATTTTAACTTATATAATCAGTCTATGGTCAGCTAGCTCATAAACAGGAAGGGTATGGTGGAAAGGCCTGGGTGAAGGAAATCTGTTTGGCCCATAGTGACTAGGAAACAGAGGCAGAAGGGAAGAGCACTGGAGGGAAACACCCAGGCAGGTTTTGCCAGCAGTGAACTGACTTTTCTGAGCAAGCTCTTCCTTCTAAAAGCACATTCACCTTATAGATTGATCAATAGATTATTGAATATAGGATCTTCATGACCCAATAAATTTTCAAAAACTCCACCTCTGAACACATGAGCCTTTTGAGGGACATTCTAGATCTAAACAGCACTGCCCTCCTAATAGATGTGAGGTAGCCTCTCACTGTAGTTCTTATTGAACATTTTCCCAGTTATTAGTGATATTCAGCAGCCTTCCTTGTGCTTATATGCTATTTGCATTTCTCCTTGGAAGAAATGTCTATTCAAGTCTTCTGTTCAATTTTGAAACCAAGAGGTTTTTTTTTTTTTTTTTTTTTTTTTCGGTTGAGCGTAAGAGCTCTTTACATATTTGGGATATCATATATATGAACCAAAAATATTTTTTCCAATTATGAGGGTTGCCTGTTGACTTTCTTTTTGCTAGTTTTTTTTTTTTTTGGCACCAGAGATTGAACTCAGGACCCTGCACTTGCCAGACAAGCACTCTATTCTATTGAGCTATCTCCCTGGCCCTGACTTTGTTGACATTATTCTTTCATGTACCACATTTTTAACTCTCGTGGTCTAACTTGTGTATCTTTTCTTTCATAGCCAGAGTTTTTGACATTTATCAAAATAATCATTATCAGGCTTAACTTTATGCTATTGTCTATAAATTTTATAGTTCTGGGCATTACATTTATGTTTTGATCCATTTGAGTTTGTTTTTATATATAATGTTAACTAAGGCTCGAACATAATTTTTTGAATATAGATATCCAGTTTCTCCAGTATGCTTTGTTGAAGAGACTGTCCTTTCCCTCACTGAATGATCTAGGAATTCCTGTCAAAAAAAATCACATGACCATATCTGTAAGGGCACACTTGTGAGATCTCTATTTTATTTCATTGGCCTGAATGTCTGTCCTTATGGCAGTGCTACACTATTTTAATTACTGTAGTTTTGAAGTCAGCAAGTGAAGTGTGAATATTCTTGCTTTGTTCTTTTTAAAGGCTATTTGGGATATTTGGGGTCGCTGGTGATTATGAAGTTTAAGATATTTTTTGTATTTTTGCAAATAGTTTCACTGAGCCTTGATGGGTATTGCACTGAATCTGTAATTCACTTTGGGTAATGTGAGCATTTGAACAATGTTGTCTTGCAATCTATGAATGCAGGTTGTGTTTAGAGTTAAGTTGTGGGTTCTTTAATTTATTCAGGCAACTTTTTATGATTTTCATTGTACAAGTTTTTCACCTCCTTGGTTAATTCTTAATTTTGGGATGCTATTATAAAAGAAATTATTTTAATAATTTCTTTTTCCTATTGTTTATTGTTACTGTTTAGAGAGGCAACTAATTTTTGCATGTTAAATTTTATGTTGTTGCTTTGATGAATTCATTTATTAGTTCCTTTTAAAAAAATTAACTAAGTGTATTGGTACATTTTAGGTATAATGATTACATTCATCATAGGGAATTTGTGCCTGTATGTGACACAAGTTGATTCTTTTTTACTGGTCCCCTATCTCCATTTCTCTCCATGTCTGCAGAAGCTTTGTTTCCATTTTTTGTCTTTTCTCATTATTTTCCCTTCCTTCCTTCTCCCCTTCCCATTTGAATATTTTCTTTCTATTTCACAATATCTATTATGGGTTTTGGTCCTGATTTACACTTAAGAGTTTCTCACACTAGAGAGATAATACAGTGTTTACCACAGATGTGTCTTGCTAATTTCACTTCAACATATGGCCTCAAGACTTATTCATTCTCTTGTAATTTCTCAAGGGGTTTCTTTTTGGTGGAATTATTGAAAGGCTTACATACAAGATTACATTATTTTCAAACAGAGATATTTTTACCTGTCTTTTGCTTCTGTTCTTTCCTTATTTTTTTTTGAAATATGGTCTTACTATGTAGTTTAGTCTGGTTTTGAACTCACTATGTAGCCCAGGTTGGCCTTAAACTCATGATGATCCTCCTGCCTTAGCCTCACAAGTGCTTGCATTATAGGCATGCATAGCCACACCTGGATAAATTTACTCTTTGCTTTTTAATTAAGTGACTATTTCTTTTTCTTGGCTAACTACTCTGCTTATAATTTTTGGCAAATATTGAAATGGAAGTGAAGAAAATAAGGATGCTTGCCTTGTAAAAACTTTCAGCCTCTCAGTATTGAGTATCATATTTGCTATGGCTTTGTTTACTTTAATTGTTTTTTAGTTTTGTATTTTTAGGGAAGGGTCTATAGGGAGTTCAGGGTCTCACAACTAGATCAGATTCATAGTGATTCTCCTATTTACAGCCTCCCAAGAGCTGGGATTACAGGCATGTGCCACCATGCCCAGTCACAATTGCCATCGCAGCATACACTCGGGGGATGGGGCTGGCATGGCAGGCCTGGGGATTGAACCTCTGGCCCCTGCACTCGTTTGCAGGTGCTTTAATTTACTGTGGCTTTGTATGTATGCATTTTATTACATTGGGCTTATTACACTTTCATATATTCCTAGTTTTGGGGGAATTTTCTCATAATGGAGTGTTGAATTTTGTAAAATTTTTCTGCAACAATTGACACAGTTGTATAATTTCTCCCTTCATTTTGTTAATGTGATATTTATGTTATTGATTTTCTTATGCTGAACTGTTCAAGTAGTCCAGGAATAAATCCACTTATTTGTGCATTTCATTGTTTTAATATGCTACTGAGTTAAATTGCTTGTATCTTGTTGGGTAGCTCTGAACAAATGTTTATAAAGTTTATTGGCATGTTATTGTTTCTGAAGTATCTATCTGGTCTTTATAACTGAATAATGCTACAATAGGTAAAGACATGTTCTTTCCTCTTCAATTTTTTTGAATAAGTGTGGAAGGTACTAGTTTTAGCTTTTCAAATTTTTGGTGGAATTCACTAATGAAAAAATCAGTTCTAAATGTTTTCTTGCTTAGGAGATTTTTTTATTATTGGCACAGTCTCTTCATTTCTTATAAGTCTATTCAGATTTCCTATTTCTTTTGGAGTTAGGGTTGGTAGATTTGTGATTCTAAGAATTTATTTATTTCATCTAAGCTATCCAATTTTTGCACCTAATTTTTCCTAATATTCCCCTATAAACCTTTTTATTTCTGTAATACTGTCTCCACCTACATTTGTGATCTTTATAATTTGAGAGTCTTGTTTTTCTGAGACAAACTTTGTTTTGTTTTGTTAAAATAGAGTCATCTTATGTTGATATGTTGTACAGGCCAGTTTCAAACTGTGATCAAATGCCCTTCGATGAGCACTACTTTTAATAAGTGCTATAAATATTGTTGTACTGTGTTTTTGTTTTCAGTAATCTCAAAGCATTTTCTGATTTTTTTTGTTAATTCTTTTTTCTTTTCTTTTCAACCATTTGTTGTTAAAACCTATTGCTTCATTTCCACAAATTTGTAGATATTTCAGTTTCAGTTCAGTTGTTGATTTCTAACTTCACTTTATTAGAGTTACAGAAGCTCTTTTCTGTTGTGTCTATCTTTTAAAATCTCTTGAGATTTGATATGTGTCCTAACACATGGCCTATCCTAAAAAAAGTCCCATGTGCACTTGAAACAAATGTGTGTGCAGTTGTTAAGCTGAGTGTTCTGCATATATCTGCTGCATCTACTTGGCTTATTGTGTTGTTATCTATTTTTTATTGATCCTCTACGTGTTCTATCTCTTCTTGAGAATGTGTTATTGATCTATCCAACTATTATACTAGTGCTCTCTATTTCCCACTTCAATTCTATCAGTATTTGCTTCATATTGCAAAGTCTATTTGGATGGTCTTTTATTATTTGGATAAAGGTTTATAATTGTTATAAATTCTTGCTGCATTGAAATTTCTATTAATATATACTGACCTTATATGTCTCTTGTACACTTTTTAAATTGAAAATCTGCTTTGTCTGATATCAGTATAGTCACCATTGCTCTACAATTAATATTGTTACAATTATCATTATTATAATTATTTGTATGGAGTATTTTCTCCTTGATTTCATCTTCATGTGCTGGAGAACTTGAATCTCTTGTAGACAGCGCATAATATCGATCCAATTGGATCATGTGGAAATTCACTGTGCTAGTCTATCTATTGACTGAAGAGTTTAATTTACTTATATTGTCTTTTTCAGGTGTCTCTTGAACAAGTCTTTCAGGGAAGGCTAGAGGTAATGAATTAGCTCTGCTTTTGTTTATTTAGGACTGGCTTAATTTCATCCTCACTTTTGAAAGGCAGTCTTGGTAGATATAGGATTAGTTAACAGGTTTCTTATTTTCACTTTGAATCACATTATCCTAAATCTTACTGGCCTCTAAAGCTTCTGTTGAGCACTCTGTCTACAATTTCATTGAAAATTCCTTGTATTTAGGGCTGAGGAGATGGCTAAGTAGAATAAGTTTTCCTGGCAAGTGCAAATGCAGTTCAATCCCTGGTTCCACAAAAAAGAAAGAAAAAACAAAAGAAAAGAAAAGGAAAAGAAAAAGAAAAGAAAGAAAATTCCTTGTATGTGTTAGACAGTTTTCTCTTGCTATTTCCAAGGTTATCTTTAAAAAAAAACCAAAACAATACAAGTAAAAACGCTTACTTGAGATTCAGTCAGCCATAATTAGTATGTCACAAAAAGCAATACATATTTAAAAGACAAGAATAACAGGCATTCCAAGCATGACTCCACTATTATACATTGCTATCTTTGGTACGGTAGCTCAGTTCCACAGGTATCAGCATATATAGTTAGCCAGGGTGAGAATCCCACCAAGTAACTGCTAGTTTCAACAACCTGCTGATAGCTCTCAGGATCATTGCCTTGTCCATCTTATCTTGTATGTATAAATGTATAGCTTTGCCCCTGTCATGTTTCCTGGCTTTTCTCCTTGCCCTCTTTTCATTGTCTAATTCTCAAGTTCTCACATTACTTTAAATTGTGTTATGCCTTTCTATTTCTGTTTCTTCTTTTGAGTTCTTATACTAGGGAGACTATATGATATTTACAAATGTGGATCTGGTTTATTTCCCTTATGAGTATATCTTCAAGTGGCATCCACTTATATAGGAAGGCTTCTAGGTTATCATTCTTTATGGCTAATACTCCATTGTATAAGAATACCACGTCTTTTTCATCCATTCTTCAGGTGACAGGCATCTTGGTTGTTTTCAAGATTTGACTATCACAAATTTTGCTGCTATAAACATAGGAACATATATATATCACTATGATATGACTTTTTAAGTTCCTCTGGGAGAATTTCTAGTAGGGGTGTAACTGGCTTGAATGGGATATCCAGCCCTCGATTTTTAAGGAGTCTCCACACTGATTTCCATAATGGTTGCACCAATCTACATATTCCCACCATCAGTAAAAAGGGTTCCCTTTTCCCCACAGGCTCTCCAACATTTCTTGTTAGTTGACATGTTTATGATAGCCATTCTTTCTGGGGTGCAATGATATTTCAGGGTTGTTTTAATTTACATTTCATGGATGTCTAGTGATATGGACCATTTTTGCATATATTTATTTACTTCTATAATTTTTTCCTCTAAGAAGTCTATGTTCATCTCTGATGCCTATTTCTGAATTCGATTTTTAAATTTTGGTGTGTTAATTTTTTTTAGTTCTTTATATGTTCTAGAGAGCAGACCATTTTCTGAGTGCTTGTCAAAACTTTTTCGAAATTTTGGGTTGTCTTTTGCCTTTGTGTGTCCGGCGCCGCTCCCGTCCCGCGGAAGAAGACACTCAGACACTCAGCAACGGGTTCAGCAAGCCTTTATCGAGTGGGATGCAAGCCTCTACATGTGTCCGCTATCCGCGGCTCCTACCGTGCAAGCATTTATCAGGTGTGATGCAAGCCTCTACATGTGTCCGCTACCCGCGGCTCCTATCGTGCAAGCAACAATGAACTTCCTGCCAGAGCGAGCTATATAGGTTTCATAGATCAATCACAGTTGTACATGTGTTTGCATATCATTGGCAGAGTCACAAAAGTGGCAGGCATTTCCCTAAATAGGCGGGACCCAGGCACAGCAACAAGAACCCGGAAGCCGGATATGAGCGCCATCTTGGCAGACACGATGGGCGGGGGAGCGAGGAGCGGTCGCCATCTTGGAATGGCTCCCGACATTTGTGGTCATTTATTTTGACATGCCAAAACTTCTCAATGAGAGGAGGTCCCAGTTGTTAATTCTTTCAAGTGTTACCTGTGCGATTTGATCTTTGTTAGTAAACTCTTTTACTTCCCCTGTGTCTTCAAGAGTTTCTCCTACTTTCTCTTCTAGGAGATTGAGAGTTTGTTTTAATGCTTAGATCTTTAATGCATTTCGACTTTAGATTAATGCTTAGTGCATGGGGACAGACATGGGTTAAGTCTTAGTTTTCACATGTAGAGAGCCAGTTTTTACAGCACCATTTATGAAAGAGGCTATCTTTCTTCCAGTAAGCTTGCTTGAGCACTTTGTTGAAGATCAGAAACCAGAGTGTGTTCATAGATGCTTCTGCATCTTCTAATCTATTCCACTGGTCCTCAGGTTTATGTTGTTGCCAGTACCATGCTGATTTTATCACAGTAGCTTTTGTACTATAATTTCAAGTCAGTAATTGAAATGCATCCTGCCTTGTCTTTGTTGGCGAGGATTGCCTTTGCTATTCTAAGTCTCTTCTGGTTCCAAATATATTTTAGGAATGATTTATCTAGGTCTGGGAGGTATGTTACTGGTAGTTTGATAGGGATTACATTAAATTTATACAGCAATTTTGGGAGAATGGCAATCTTCAAGATATTGGTTCTTCCTCTAGGAGCAGGGAATATCTTTCCAGTTTCTGAAATTCTCTATGATCTCTTTTTTCAGAGTACTGTAATTTTCCTTGAAAAGAACTTTGACCTCTTTAGTTAGATTAAAACCAAGGTATTTCATTTTCTGCGGTGCTATTGTAAAAGGTATTGTTTCTATAGTTTCCCTCTTAGTGTGTTTGTTATCTGTATAGAAGAATGCTATAGACTTTTGAGTATTAATTTTGTATCCTGCTATGCTACTGAATTTCTGTATCAATTCTTGCAGCTTCCTGGTGGAATTTTTGGGGTCATCTGCAAATAGTGATAATTTAACTTCTTTACCTATTCTTATTCCTTCTATTTCTCCCTCTTGTTTAATGGCTCTAGCTAATGATTCCAGAACTATATTGAATTGGAGGAGTGGTAGAGGACATCCTTCTCTTGTACCAGATCTGAGAGTAAAAGATTTCAGATTTTCCCCATTTAGAATTATATTAGCTGTTGGGTTGTCATAAATGACATTTATCAGATTGAAGTAGAGGTCATCTATTCCAATTTTCTATAGGACTTTGACCATGAATGAGTGTTGGACTTTGTCAAAAGCTTTTTCTGCATCAATTGAGATGATCATGTGGTTTTTAAATTTGGCTCTATTTATATGGTGTACTGTATTTATAGATTTCCATATATTCAACCATCCTGCATCCCGGGGATGAATCCTACCTGGTCATGGTATATGACCTTCTTGATGATTTGCTGTATTCTGCTTGCTAGGATTTTATTGAGGATTTTTTTCATCTATGTTCATGAGGGAGATTGGCCTGTAGTTCTCTTTTTTTTAGTTGTGTCTTTCCCTGGTCTTGGTATCAGTGTAATACTTGCCTCCAGAAATGATTGTCGGAAAATTTCTTCCTTTTAAATTTCATTGTAGAGTTTGAAGAGTATAGGGATTATATCTTGTATAAATTTCTTGTAGAATTCACCTGTAAATCCATCAGTACCTGGACTTTTCTTTGTCCGTGTGTTTTTCTATTAATTTTCATATTTCATTGGCTGTTATTGGCTTATTGAGAGTTGCTATATCTTCTTGGTTCAATTTTGGTAATTTGTACCTTTCGAGGAATCTGTCCATTTCTTCTGTGTCTTCTGTTCTCTGAGAGTAAAGGTTCTCAAATTAGCTAGTGATAATCTTTTGAATTTCCACTAGTTCTGTGGTGATTAAACCCTTTTCATTCCTTGCTGCTTGTATTTGAATTTTTCTTCCCTCTTTTTGATGAGTTCAGCTAGGGGCTTATCAATTTTATTTAATCTTTCAAAGAATCAGCTTTTTGATTCATTAATTCTTTGAACTTTTCTTTGTCTCGATTGAATTAATTTCTGCTCTGATCTTTATGATTTCTTCACCTCTTGGTCTCTAGTTTTGGTTTTTTCCTTCCTTTCCTAGATACCGGAAGTGCAACATTAGCGTATTTATTTATTCCTCTTCTGTTTCCCTAATATTTGAGTTAAAAGCTCTACATTTCCCTCTGAGAACTGCTTTCATCACATCCCACAAATTCTGATAAATTGTGTTTGAATTTTCATTAAATTGTAGACATTGTTGAATTTCTTGTTTAATTCTGTGACCCATTGATTGCTGAGAAGGTGTTGTTTAATTTCCATGTGGTTTTTCTGGTTTCTTTTATCATTTATTTCCAGTTTCATTGCACTGTGATCAAATAATATACATGGCATAATTTCTGTTTTCTTACATATACTTAAGCATGACCTCTGGGCTAGTATGTGGTCTCTTTTAGAAAATGACCCATGTGCAGCTGAAAAAAATGTATATTCAGCTGTTGTTGTGTGGAAAAGTTTGTATGTGTCCACCTGTTCCAAGCTCTGGTTCATTTCTGCTACTTATTTGCTAATTTTTAGTCTTTTAGACCTATCATTTTGGGATAAGAGGGTGTTATTGTCTCCTGTATTGGATATTAGATATTTTATGCCTATTAAGAATTGTCTTATATAGTTGGGTGCTCCCGTGTTTGGTGCTTAGATATTTATGAGTGTTACCTCTTCTTCTTGAATTTTTCCCCCGACTAATGTATAGTGGCCTTCTTTGTGTTGTTTGATCCTTCTTGGTTTGAAGTTGAGACTGTCTGAGAACAGAATCGCTACCTCTGCTTTTTCCTGAGGTGCTGGGGCACGTAGTATTTTTTTCCATCCTTTAATTTTAAGCCTTTAAATTTCTTTATGAGTTAAGTGTGTTTCTTGTATATAGCATATTTTTGGATTTTGTTTCCTAATCCACTGTGCCAGTCTATTTCTCTTAATTGGTGAACTGAGTCCATTTACATTGATGATTTTAATTGAAATGTGTTGACTTATGATTGTCATGTTATTTACCTGCTGTTGTTTACTCCTTTGTAACCTGTGTTTAATTGTCTGCCCTGTTTAGTGGGTTCCTTCTGTTCTCCTATATGGAGTTCTGATCATTTTGGTCCCTCTCTGGTATATCTTTCCATAGTCTGTATAGGGATTGCTTTGTCCTCATGAAATTTCTTTTGTTGTTCTTTGTCATGGAAGTATTTCACTTCTCCATCAAATTTCAAAGAGGCTTTTTCAGGGTGGAGTAGTCTGGGCTGGAATTCGTTTTTATACTTGAAGTACTCTGCTCCATGTTCTCCTTGTCCTCATGGTTTTTGAAGAGAAGTCAGCTGTAATTCTGATGGGTTTTCCTTTGAATATGATCTACTTCTTTTCTCTAGCAGCTTTCCATATATTATTCTTGTGTTGGATGTCTGGGATCTTGACTATTATATGTCTCACTGTATTTTAGCTGGGTTGTAGTTATTTGGAGTTCTGTATGCTTCAGTTATGTGAATGTCAAATTGTTTCCTCATATTAGGAAAGTTTTCTGTGATTACATCTGCCCATATTCTTTTTATGTCATTTATGTTGCCTCATTCTTTCTTATCGATGCCTATTAGTCTCATGTTATTCATCTTTGCATCATCTTGCCGGTGATGAATTACTTTTTCCTGCATGCTACTTGTTTTTAAGAGGACTTTTCGTACTTTTTCACTAACTGCAATGGTTTCTCCAAGATCTAAACCTCTGTGTTCACTTTCACTCAAATAATTTTGCAAGCTTGTGATTGCAATTTTGAGTTCCTCATTGATTCTGCTTCATGTGATCTATTTCTTTCCTGTATTGCTCATTTAAGGAATCAATCGCTTTCCTTATCTCCTCTTTTTTTTTTATCAATGTCTTCTTGAGAAGCAGTTATTAATTCTTTTACTTCAGAATTTCTTTCTGGTCTGATTTTCTGTTTCTGCATGTGATTCTTTATTTCAGATGCTCTTAATTCAGAGATTTGTTTTCGCATTTCAGAGACTGATTCTGATCTTAATTCTTCTATACCTTTCTGCTGTTGTTTCTTTACTTCAGGCACTATTAATTCATAGATTTCTTTTTTATTTTAGAGATTATTTCTGATCTGAGTTCCTCTGTACCTTTCTTCTGTTTTTTTCTTTGCTTCAGTTGCTATTACTTCTGACATTTCTGCTGTGCTAGTGTCCTGTGCACTTGTACTAGGTGAGCTCTTTATCTGAGATTGCATTTTTTATCTTCTCTTTGTCATTTTGCATAGTACTGTCCACTGAACTTTGGTGTACAGCTTTTTTGTAGCTGTGACCTTAGCATCTACTAAAGTTCATGTACCGATATACCAGGTTCGTAGTCATAGAGTTGTTCCTGGCTTGGGTCTGGCTACTGTGCTCAGCTCTCTTGCTGCTTCCCTTGGCGGTGAGCCTGTTGTGCCCTCTGGCAAGATGTTCTGCTGTTGTATTAGCTATGTGGTTTTGATCCTAGTCTCACTGCAGGGACTTCAGCTGCAGGGTTTCGCCCCAGGCTGAGTGTTAGGCCTGGGCTGGTCTGAAGAGGTATGCGAGTGCAGGAGAGCACAGAAGCTCTCCCACACAGTCACTGTTCCTGGGATGAGGCCTGTCTGGAGAGCTCCCAAGAGTGTGATAGAAGTTCTCACTCACAGGGTGGGCTGTTCTGGCTCTTGAGGAGCTGGGGAGATCTGCGGAACCCGAAGAAAGGTCTATCTTATGCTGTCGGCCTTGGCTTGGTCTGGAGGGTGCAGGAGAGAACAGAAACTCCCCCATACATTCACAGAACCTGGTGTTGGGCAGATCTGGAGTGGTCCCAAGGCACAGTGGAAATTCTCACTCACAGGGTGGGTTGTGTTGGCTCTGGAGGGGCGGGGCAGGTCCATAGAACTTGGAGAAAGGTCTGTCTCACATGGCAGGTCTGGTCTTGGTCCGCCGGGGGCACAAGAGAGCAGAAGCTCCCCTGCACACTCGCAGGGCCTGCGGTTGGGCCTTTGCAGGTGCTTTAATCCACTGAGCTCTCTTCATTTTGCTTTTAACTCTATTGAAACTTCAATTTTTGTTCTAGGTATTTTCTTTTTTACTTACTCCATATCTTCCTTAGGTGCTTTGAACATCTTTAAAATAGCTGCTCAAATTCCTTGTCTGCTAGTATTCTATTTGATGTGTGTGTGTGTGTGTGTCTGAGGACTGTTCAAAGAGACTTTGCATGGAGCTACATTCTAGCTTTTCTTCCCTTTTTAACTTGAGACAAAGTCATGCTAAGTGACATAGGCTGGGCTGAAACTTGCAACCTTCCTACCTCAGCTTCCCAGAGTGCTGGGATTCCAGGTGTGTGCCACCACACCTGGCTCCATTTCATCTCTTAGAGGGCAAGATTTTATGGATTTACTTTTCTCCTTTGGATGGTCCATACTTTACTAGTTTTTGATTTTTGGTTGCACACTAGACCTTTGAGTGAATTATATAGTAAATCTGGAAATCAGATTCTCTGCTTTCCCCCAGAGTTTGTTCCTTATTTGTTGTTTATTTCTTTTGGGTTAGTGAATATTGTAGGCTATCTTTATGACAAGGATAATCCTGAGGTGCAAAGTTGAGGTATTCTCAGATCTTCTCTGGGCTTATGCCCTTCCTTGGGTGCATGTACATATTTTTCTGGCCTCTCTTTTCTATTCATTTCCCTTTCAATCTTCTAGTCTTTGATGCCAGTCTCTCAAAAGAGAAAAAAAAAGACAATGAAGGGAGAAAAAGAGTACCATTATTTTAAATCTCTAGAAATAATTTCTGCAGAATGTTTACAACAATATTAGAAAATGCAACATGGCAGCTCTCCTCCTTGTCTACCATTCTGCAATCTGAAACTGCAATTGGGGAGCAGATCCCAGTATTTTGAGAAATGGGTCATTTTGTCCATGCTGTGTCTTGCAGTTTATGTACAGGTTTCTTGGGAAACATGAACAGCTGCCTACTGGAGGGCTGCGGGGTAGGAGATGGTACATGCTACTGTGCTAAGAGCTGCAATTGGCTGCAGTTCACTGTCATAGGCTTCACCTTGAAGTTTCAGTTTTTCAATGAATTTCAGAATTCCAAAATAATTACATGGGACAGATTCTGCCAATGCATGAATTGGGAATAAAGGCTGGGTTTTCCTACTCTGTCATATCAGAATCCTCTTCCTTGTTATTCTCTTTTACATTATTTTAATTTTCAGATTTGCATATAGTAAAATGTGGGTGGCATCTATCATATCCATATCAATATATAGATATCGATATAGATATAGTTGAAGATATGGATAGATAATTTCTTCCATGATTCTGTTTTCAGAATTCATTCCATAATATTGGTTGCAACCAGAATAGCGGAAAGAGGTCCGTGAACTGAAATCTATGCATATGCCTATGCTTCTGCTATGTCTACGTATATATTTGTACCTATTTATATACTGTATTTGATTTCCTAGTACTTTTTTGAGGATGTCTTAGTCATTTTTCATGGAAGATATTGGTCTATAGTAGTCTGAGTCCATTTGTCTACTACTATAATAAAATAATGAAGGCTGGGACATTAAAAAAACTTTATTTTGACTCCAGGCTTTGAAGCCTGAAGTGTTCTAGATACTTCTGTATTCTAAAAGGGATTGTATAAAATTTTTGTTTCTTAGTTAAGTGTTTCACAGATTAATCCAGTAAAAACATTGTGGCTGAGAGACTGCTTTAATGGACGTTTTTACTGCATGTTTATTTTATTTAATAGTTACAGGTTATAGAAGTTATTTCATCTTAGGTAAATCTGGTCATTTGGAATTTAGGTGAATTTTAGGTACTATTTTTAGACCATTTGTGTTTAATGAAATTATTGATAGATTTTGATTTACATCACTTCATTATTCTTTTTTCTTTATATCTTCTTTCATTTGCAGTTCTTCTGGACTTTCTTCTTTTGATTATTTGGACATTTTAAAGATATATTTTAAGCCGGGCGTGGTGGCACATGCCTGTAATCCCAGCACTGGGGAGGCTGAGGCAGGAGGATTGTTGTGAGTTCGAGACCAGCCTGAGCTACAAAGTGAGTTTAAGGCCAGCTTGAATTGCATAGTGAGACCCTGTCTCAAAAAGACAAAAAAAAAAAAAAAAAAAAAAAGATATATTTTAATTCATCTGTTTTGTTGATTGTATCTCCTTTTATAGTTTTTTGCCAGTATGCCCCAGGTACTAGACTATACAAGAAACTGGTCTACAATCACCTATGTTGTCAAATCCATGGAGCTCAAGTTGTTCAAAGTATCCCATCATTAATATTGTAATGCCAATGGAATTTGTAGTGATATCCCTACACTCATGCCTCATATTAATAATTTGAATTGTTCTTTTACTCTTTAATGCTGGTAAAGGCTTATCAAAGGACAAATTTGATTTCATTGATTTTCTCTATTGTTTTTCTCCTCTCCCTTTTGTTATTTTATCTTATCTTTATTATTTCTTTGGTCTGTTTGCAGTGCCTTAATTTGCTCCCTTAGATTCTTAAGTGAAAAGTTCAGATTATTAATGTAGACCTTCCTTCTTTTTTTAACCATTGTTCAGTTTTATTCCCAATCATAAACTGCAATCCAGGTACATTGGCTGGGAGAAAGGAAAACACTGAACCCAAAGAACTGCGATAAGAGCAGCGACAATGGGTGTTTTGAGCAGGTAGGGCGCAGGGTGCTCTCCTGAGCTGGAGGAATGGTCTGGTCTGGTGGTGGCGATACACACAAGTCACACGTGCTATGGCTGTCCACAGTCGGTGATGGTAGTCTGCTTGCTGGTCTTTGCCATCCCTGGACCCGAGGTGGCCCCTGGCCTCCACCGTGTTTGTGCCCACTTTCACCTCCCCAAAGACCACCTGCTTGCGGTCCAGCCATTAGGTCGTGGCAGTGCAAATGAAAAACTGGGAGCCGTCTGTGTTTGGCCCAGCATTTGCCATGAATGAGGTGCCTGGGCCTGTGTGCTTCAGGATGAAGTTTGCGTCATAAATTTCTCCCCATAGATGGACTTGCCGCCAGTGCCATTGTGGAGCGTGAAGTCAACACCCTGGCACATAAATCCTGGAATAATTCTATAAGACCAGGAACCCTTATAACCAAATCCTTTCTCTCCGGTGCTCAGAGCAGGAAAGTTTTCTTGCTGTCTTTGGAACTTTGTAAACAGCTCTAAAGAGACCAGACCCAAGGGCTCGCCTTTGGCAGTGATATCAAAGAACACAGTGGGGTTGGCCATGGTTGGCAACAAATGACTAAGAGGATGGACAGAGGCATCTGCCCTTCCTTGTCTTTTAATAAAAGCGTTTAGTATTGTAAATTTTCCTTGAAGATTGCTATAGCTGTATACCACAGATTTTTGAATATTACAATTTCATTAAAAGTTCATTTTATGGTTTCTTCTGTTTTCCATGGACTTCTCTTTTGCACCACAAATTATTTAGAAAAGTGTTTAATGTCTACGTGTTTTGGAATTTTCCTTTCATCTTTCTGTTATTCAGTTATAGTTGCATTCCTTTATGGTCAAAGAACATGCTCTTCATGATTTCAAATCTTAAATCTGTTCATATTTTGTGACTTAGAACATAGTGTATGTTATGAATACTTTGTGTTTACTTGAAAATAACATATATCTTGCTGATTTCAGGTAAAATGCTCTAGAAATGCCAGTTAGATCCTGCTGGTTGATGGTGGTGTTTGGTTCTTCTATATTCTTATTCTCTGTTCATTTGATCACTGTTTGTCTCTTCTGCTTTTTAATTCTCATTTCTTATGATGTTCCTTCTTTTGATTACTTGAATATTTAAAAGTTATATTTTAATTATTTGTTTTGTTGATGATGCTTCTGTTTATAGATTTTTGGCAGGATACTCTAGGTATTAGACTATTCATAAATTTTTTGGAGTCTACTTAGTGTCAGTATTGGATCATCTGAAGTGGAATATAGAAACTTACTGCTACAGCATATATAATTCTTTATCTTCTCATATTTATATTGTAGTTATTTTATATATTATATTTAATAACATCCAAGGCCCAATAAGACAATGTTATAATTGTATTCAAATGTCAAACATATTTCTAAAAACCTGAAGAGAAAAATGCTAATTTTGTTTCTCACTAAGTATTTTTGTCTTTTGTATTTTAGGGAAGGGTCTACAGTGTGTTCAGGGTCCCACTACTAGATCAGACTCATAGTGATCCACTTGTTTACAGCCTCCCAAGAGCTGGGATTACAGGCATGCACTACCATGCCCAGTGTCAATTGTCATCTCAGTGTACCCCGGGGGTGGGGCAGCTCAGCAGACCCCAGGATCAAGCACCCAGCCCCTGAGCTTGTTTACAGGTGCTTTAATCTGCTGAGGTATTTCACCAGCCCTTCTAACTAATTATTTATTTTAGACAGGGCCCAGCTTTGTTTTCTGGGTTGGCCTGGAACTACTGAAGTCAAGTGGTCTTCCTGCCTCAGATTCTTGAGCAGCTAGGACTACAATTATGCATCCAACATCCTGATTTACTCTACAAATATTTATCATTATTTGAGAATAGGCCAGGCCTAGTGGTGCATATCTGCAGCCCTATGGGAGGCTGAAGCTGGAGGATGACAATTTCAAGATTGGCCGGTGCAAGATTATTGAGATTACTGAGATCTCGTATTAAAATAAAAAATAAAAAAGGGCTGGGGGTGTAGCTTAGTGTGAAGACCTTCGGTCTGATCCATGGTATTGGAAAACAAAACCAGGCATTTTGGCACTGAAATTTCCTCATCTAAAAGTATCTTTATTTCACTTTCAGTATTGAAGAATACTTTTACTGAATACAGAATTCTGGGCTAATTGTTCTTTTTCTTTTTTTGATTTTGTCTCTCCTTATTTTGCATTTGTAAGAATATCATAAAAACAGAATCACAGGCAATGTAGCCTCTTCTCACTTTTCTTTCACTAAGTATAATGTCTTTTGGTTTCATTCACATTATTATGTTCCCATTTCATTTCAATTCTGAGTAGTGGTGCTGTTCCATTGCATAAATATTCCAATGTGTTTACATTTTTTTTAGAATTAAGTAATGTGGGAACTTGTTTCTTTGGCTCCTAATAATAAAGTTACAGAAACAGTTACATACTTGTTTTAGATTCAAAATTAGTTAAAGTTTTATTTAAAGACTGAAGAATACTTAGGAATGAAAGTTAGAAAGTGTGTGTCTAACTTTTTTTTTAAGTTAAAAGAATAAAAATAAAAAAGCAACAGAGCACTTGAAAAACATTGTGCTGTTCCTTCTGGATTGTGTAATTTCTTTGAAAAAAATCTGTTATTAAATTCCTTCCTCCCCTGTAAGTAGTTCTTTGTTGTTCTAGTTCTGAGACATTTTCCTTTTGTTTTTAGTTTTATGATTTGATTATTATGTTGTTATTATGTTGGTTATAGATTATATTTCAGTGTATTTTATTTGGAATGCACTCATCTTTTTTTATGTATTTGGTACGGGGTCTCATTACACAGCTCTGACTCCTAGTGATCCTCCTGGATCAGCCTTCCCAGTGCTGGAATTACAGGCATGAGCCACCACACACAGTCTCAGTGGCTGTCTCAGTGCACCCAGGGTGAAGGGTTAGCATGGCATGTGGTGCTGGGGATCAAATCCCACTCCTTGCACTTACATAATCAGGCTCTTAGTCTGCTGAGATATCTTGCTCGTTCTTAGAGTTCACTCATCTTGAATCAATAATTTATGTACTTTTTGAAACTAGGGAATTTTTTAAATGTGTTTAGTACAGGGCCTATAGGGTCTCACTACACATGTTGGACTTACAGTGATCCTCCCGTTTTCAGCCTCGCAAACTGGGATTACAGCATGCATAACTATGCCCATTCTCAATCACTGTTTCAGCATGCCCCAGGGGTGGGGGCCAGCTTGGCATTGAGAGGATCAAACCCCGTTCCCTGTGTCTGATGAAGCAGGCGCTTTGCTCCGCTGAACTATCTGGCCAACCTGAAACTAGGGAAATTTCTAGCCAATATTTTTCAAGTATTATTTCAACATTGAGTTTTTCCCTTCTTCTTTGGGAATCTGATTGCCTGAATGACAGTTTTTGATGTTGTCCCAGAAGTTTATGATGTTCTATTCTTTTTTAAAAAATCATTTTTTGCTGTGTTAATTTCAGATTGGTTAATTTCTTTTGATCTTTTCCTCCATTATCTATATTTTGTTACTAAGTTTATTAAATGAGGTTATGATATTTTTATATAGTATTTTTAAAATTTCAGTCTTCATTATTTTTAGGCTAAAATTTCTGTATATATAAATGCTGCCGTACATGTATATATGTATATATATTTATGTATATGATTGAGACTTTCGCTCTTTAAATGTCTTCTTTTATTTCAAGCATGTTCATTTTTCTCGAAGTAATTTTATAATAGCTGTTTTAAGATCATAGTCTGAAAAAATCTAACATCTATGTAATCTCAGCAGTATATCTTGCTTCTTCATTACCTCTGATTATATACTAGCTGTTTTGAATATTACATTATTAGATTGTCAGGTGGGTTTGTATCCTCTGAGGACATTTGTTGCTTTTTGTTTGCTTTACCAGTTAGCCAGCCTGGTTGTGCTCAGCCTGTACATTCTGAACAATGCTCTGTGGCTGTGGTTTCATTGTCAGATCTGTGTTCAAAGCCTTCGCCACAGAGTTCAGCTGGGTTTTGTGTGTGCACAACCAAGCGGCCCTTTCAGAAGTGCACACCAGCCTAGCTTGTCATTAGTATTTCAGAGTCTTTAATATGTAGTTTAGGATTGCATCGGTGCACACACAGGCCTCGGGGCAGCCCAGGAATTCACAAACAGTCTTACAGAGTCTTTTTCATAAGCCTCATCTCATATCTTCAAAATTTTTAATTTTCCTGTTCAGAACTCTAGCCTCTAAAATTATTATCCGTCTGCAAAACTCTCACAGGAAAACTCTGCTATAGGATTTCTCACTATAAGTATTCTTGTTCTACAATATCTACATAATATTTGAGTGCCCACCTTGAATTAGTTCTAATATAAGCATTTTCCATGTATTAATTTATTTAGCTCTCAGAAAACCTTATGACTAATGTCAAAATATGATTTTGTCATCCCTGAATTCAAGACTGAGAAACTGAGGCCCAGAGAGATTAAACAATTTAGCCAGGGATGTGTAGCTATCTATAGTGTGGTAATATGTGGAACAAGGTTTTGAATGAGACAGTTTTCTTAATCATTATGTGACTCTTCAGCTATTATGTGACCTTACTGTACAAGCCCTTCTTTTGTATTCCCACATCACTTTGCACAAACTTCCATTAAAATGATTCTTGTATAAGTTTGTCTAAATGCACAGTACTTTATGCCACAATCTCTGGGACAATGATGCTTTATAAATTCAAAGCTTCAGCAAACATCTGATATACAAATTCTCTAGAGCTGCCATAGCAAATTACCACAAACCAGGTGTCTTAAAATAAAAATATTTTCTCACATTTTAGAGGCCATAAATCTGAGATTAAAGTGTCAGCAGGATTTCACCCTCTCTGAGGGTTCTGGATATGAATTGTCCTCTGCATCTTCCAGCTTCTGATGAGAGTTGCCATTCACTGATCATGTTTTAGGAAGCCTGGCAAAGCTTGCTCTGATCAGGCACCCTCAGTGCATGGGTTAACCAGGACTGTTAACTGGATTGGCTTGAGAAACACCTAGGTGATTGCTAAAGCACACTGCTGGGCCCTTTTAGGTAGTCATGGGGTGTCACCCTGTATCTGATCCCTGTCTCTTTCTCTTTACTGCTTTATCCCTACTCTTTGCTTTCCACTTTTCCTCTGCCATGCCCTTCTGCCATGATGTTTCTGTCTGGGAAACAGAACTACAGATGGAATCCTCTGAAACTGAGAACCAAAAAACTGAAATTGTAGGGTTGGATATTGTGTCCCAGTAGCAGCTGCATTATCTTTGTTTTCATGCTGGCCCCACACTCTTTTCCTGCCTGACTCCTGTTCATTGTCACCTCTTCCAAAGTAATCTATCCATTCTCAAGTACTCATTTTAAGTAGGAGGATACAGTGCCTTGTCTGTGATTTATTGAACCCAGCTAATAAACCACAAAACTGTGCATCTTTGTCTTCAAAGTTGTTTATGCTATCCTTAGGATAGAACTTTTCCTATGACTCACTTTTTCTTACAGAGAGCTCCCTTTTAGAACCCTGTTCATCTCATACCATTTTCTGTTTCCTGAGCTCCCCAACAAGGGTCTCTGGCCCCCATCCCTAGATAGCTTTTCTCTTCAAGGAGTGTTCTACTGCGCACATGTGAGTGGGAGCTCCGAATTCCATAGGTGGTTAGCTGTTCTTGTCCTGAAGCAAAGACCTTGTTGCATAGGACTACATGGGTGACAGGAACATAACTGTGGTCCTTGTAGGAGCTCTTCTCTGCACTCTTGCTGTGTTGACACAATTGGCCCACCCTAGCAATCCCCACTCATCTGTGAAACAAGCCCTAGAAACCCTGGCCCAGCCCAACATTCAAAGATTTGTGATAGCTTTCATCTCCCAGGTCCAGAGGACAAACTATTTTCCTTTGTGTTCTATTTTGAAATTATTCTGCTTCTTTGTTCCCACTTTAGGGCAGTGTGAGAGGAGCTGTACATTAGCTTTTATGGGCTTTAATGAAGCAGGATTTCACAGCATTTCATATTGGGTATCTTCTTTTGTGTGCATGGGGACAAGGAATGAGAAATGTCCCTATAACTGGTGCCAGAAGAGAAGGCAGAGAAAGAGAAGAAAAAAATCTGATAACTACTTTTTTCCATTTAAGACCTAGTCCCTTTCTGAAACATGTTATTCATCTGTATTTCAAATCAGTCGGGAATCATATCTTTCCACAACAACATTTCCTTACTTCCTGGAAACATATCACAGGATGTATAATAAATGTTTATGCTAGCTGTAAAGAGGAAAGTAACATTTCATAAAATTTACCATAGACCCCAAGGTGAATTTAATATAGGAGCCTGAGAGACGAATCCCAAAGCAACTGAATTTGGGCTTGAAGCCCATCCTGAACTGATTTCATTATGCTTAGCTGATGTTCAGGGGAAAAAATGCAACAACAAAATTTCCTGAGGTCCATGCATGAATAAATTGGAGTGCTACTCTTGCATTAACCCTATGCTTTCTTATACATCTCTCAGTATCATACATGAAAGATTATTATGAGTAATTGGTAGTTGGATCATCCATGTCTTTGAAGGACAGAACAGGAAGAAAGATTTGGAAATAGCCACCAGACAAGGTGAAATTTAAACTTATACAGTAGAAACTGACTCTTCCAAAGACAGTGATACTCTTGGAGATACGTGGGGGCTGGTGGAAGCCCCTATGATCAGGATTGCCATGGTTGACCTTCATAGAAGACTGTGAAAGATAGAAGAGCTTTATGTGCCCAGCATGGCTGAGGCCAAGTTCAAGCCAGAGTGAGGGGCGTAGATGATTCATAGTGAGGGGCATATGGATCAGATCTCCCCCAGAGACACATATTTATTTGTAAATCAGTGTATCTGAGATTGGGCTCAAATGTTCTCTTACAAAACTCTAAGAAGAACCACAATGAGGAAGCTGAATTCGAGATGCTGTTCCCTTGCATGTGTTCTGCGGGTGTCACTTTATGAATGACCAAGTAAAAATTTCCATGAGTAGGAGCTTATGTGAGTAATTTCTATATGGCCTGAACCTTTAAATGAATATTGTGGAAAACAAAATGCCTCTGGTTGAAGGAAGGGTGAGACAACCCTGAGTACAGCTCTGCAGTGGGACAGATTGCTGTGCCACTGTGATCTGACGACTTGTGAGTAAAAACTGTGGAACTCGGCGGAGGCTGAAGAACTTGACACATCTCCAGATTCATTCCTTCCCCCTCTCACTTCCTGGCCCCAGGAAGTCCACTGTATCTCTTTCCAGCATGGCGCAAACAAGAACAACTGGGAAGAGCATGTGCTTGGAATGAAAGCAATTGCAGCTCAGCCAAGGAGTATGTTTTTACAGCCAGACCAACACATGGAAAACTGCTGCTGGAGAGGTAACTGGACAAGGCTGGGCTTACGATGTTTATAAGAAGGTAACTACTCTCAAGGACTGACTCCGTGCTTGCACAACACTGAAAATGCCTGCCTGTTTACATGCCTTGCTGACATTGCTGGGGCCAGGGAGGGAAGGGTCAACTAACTAGAATTTAGGAAACTAGGAGCAGTTCTTCTTCCTGATGGGCTTACTGGCACCTGGCCCAGCCCAGATAGGGCTAAGTGTGACCTCAGGAAGCACACTTGGCTGTTCTCAGACCTGTAGCAGGTACAGCCCCCCAGCAAGTTGTAAGAGATAGTGTTTCACTTACAGTGACACTTGCTTATGAGATATGAAAGCTGAGTACTGTACGGCTAGATAACTTAAGATCCCACTGTCTCCCTGAACCTCACTGAAGACAGTTTTTTTAACCAATGAACCATCACATTTGGTATGACCATTTGTGAACAAAGCTTGGCCTCCTCCCATCCAATCCAGAGGACAAGTTTTTGATTCTAAACTATTATGGTCATCAAAAGTTTCTTCAGCTAGCATTTAAAAAGCATTGGAAGGGGCTGGGGAGATGGCTCAGTGGAATAAGTGCTTGCCTGGCAAGCACAAGGGCCTGAGTTCAATCCCCAGTTCC
>PVKA01020368.1:24363-40573 GCA_004027165.1 Ctenomys sociabilis | reverse complement strand
TATCAATCAGACAGTTTCAAGACACCTTAACAAGACAGATTTGATAAATTAATACATTGCAAACTGTTTTCATAATGTTTTGGTATTGTACAAGGTGCATACATGATATTATATTTACAGATATTATTTTAGCAGATGTCTCTTACCAGTAAATTAAGAGTGTAGCTGCTTACTTATCTTATTTTTATACCTGAATTATATGAAAAATTCAATAATTATTTTCCTAGTGGATGACCGTAGTACTAGAAGCCGACATAATATCCTGTCCAACCACCGTTAGTGCAGATCTTACCTCTCATACGATTTTTTTTTTTTTTTATCTTTTTTTGTTGGAGACAGGGTCTCACTGTGCAGTTCAAGCTGGCCTCAAACTCACTTTGTAGCTCAGGATGGTCTCGAACTCACAACAATACTCCTGTCTCAGCTTCTCAAGTGCTGGGATTACAGGCACGCACCACCACGCCCGGCTTCTCATAGGATTATGTAGAAGCACAGCGTTATCTATCCCAACTGTACTGTCTATACACACACATCATGATTCTTTTCTTTCTATACCCATTCTTTGTCTACACCTGTCAAAGGTGGGCACTCCATTGTCATTCAACTAACTTAGGGGCTTGAACTCGACACCACAATCCAACACAGTCAAGCATTCCACAACAATAGTGAGTTATTCAAAAAAGTTGTCAACCATAGCCATTTACAGCTCAGCTTAATATTATGGCCCCAGGATGTATACTTCACTTTTATACATTTCTGCTGGATGGTTAAGACCTAGATAGAGCAAGACTTATATACCAACACATGAACTTTATATTTCTTATGTGGTCAGTGAATTCCTCTCAGGGTTTATCTTATAGTCCTGTACATTATTCTGTAGATCCTTTGTCTGTGTCATCCATGTGGATGAGTCACGGTCAATGCTTGACCAGTTTGCTCTCCATGAGAGCTTGAGAGAAAGTTTTCTTTTCATGTGACTCTCCCCAGGCACACTATAGAACTTCAATCTCTTTCCTCTGTGGCTCCATAATCTCCTTGTTCAGAAAATTTGGAGCTCACCTGAGTTTCATGACGTTGCAGTACAAGTTCTCCTATGTACTGAGTCTTCGCTGACCTTGAAAGGCTAGGGCCAAAATGTTGGCTGGCCTTTAGGCTCTTCTATTTCTCCAACTTTGATTTGTGAACTTAAGCTGTTAACCATCCAGAAGAAAAGCTGATTAGTATTCTTCAGCATATGCCATTTACATTGCCTTATCTGACTCAACTGATTTTAGTTGTATATTTCCATTTGTAGTTCTGCTTTTCGCTTGTTATACTAAGGAGACTATACGATATTTACACATGTGTGTCGGGTTTATTTCACTTATGAGTATAGGTTCAAGTGGCATCTACTTCGGTATAAATGCTTCAAACTTATCATTCTTAATAGCTGAGTAATACTCCATTATATAGAAATACCACGTCTTTTTCAACCATTCCTCATGTGATGGACATCCAGCTTGCTTCCAAGATTTTGCTATCACACATTGTGCTGCTATAAACAGATGCAGATATATCACTATGATACAATGTTTCCAGATCCTTTTGGAAAATTCCCAGTAGGGGGATAGCTGGCTTGAATGTGATTTCTAGTCCTATTCTTTTGAGGAGTCTCCACACTGACCTCCACAATGGTTGTACCAGTCTACATTCCTACCAGGAGTGGAGAAGTCTTCCCTTTTCCCCACAACCTCTCCAACTTCTATTGTTGGTTGATTTCCTTATGATAGCCATTCTTTCTGGAGTGAGATGGTATCTCAGTGTTGTTTTTATTTGCATTTCACGAATGGCTAGCGATGTGGAGCATTTTTTCACATATTTATTTGCTTCTTTAATTTCATCCTCTGTTTCCAGATCCTTTTGGGAAAATTCCCAGTAGGGGGATAGCTGGCTTGAATGGGATTTCTAGTGCTACTCTTTTGAGGAGTCTCCACACTGACGTCCACAATGGTTGTACCAGTCTACATTCCCATCAGCAGTGGAGAAGTATTCCCTTTTACTCACAACCTCTCCAACATTTGTTGTTGGTTGATTTCCTTATGATAGCCATTCTTTCTGGAGTGAGATGGTATCTCAGTGTTGTTTTTATTTGCATTGCATGAATGGCTAGCGATGTGGAGCATTTTTTCATATACTTATTTGCTTCTCTAATTTCGTCCTCTGAGAAGTGTGTATTCATCTCAGATGCTCATTTCTGAATTGGGTCTTTAAAGTTGAGGGCCCTGTTATATCTTAGTTCTTTATATATTCTAGACAGTAGTCCTCTGTCTGATTGCTTCTTAGTTAGGATTTTTTCAAAATTTGTGGGTTGTCTTTTCACTCTGTTGACAATTTCTTTTGACATGTAGAAGCTCCTTAAGAAGAGTTGATCCCAGTTGTTGATTCTTTCAGTTGCTTCTCATGCAAATATATGTTTGTTCATGAACTCTTTACCTACTCCTATGTCTTCAAGAGTTCCTCCTACATTCTCTTCCAGGAGATTGAGTGTTTCTGTTTTAATGTTTAGATCTTTAATGCATTTTGACTTTAACTTAGCACTTGGTGATAGAGCTGGGTCAAGCTTTAGTTTTCAGCATGTAGAAAGCCATGTTTTCCAGCACCATTTGTTAAAGAGGCTATCATTCTTCCAATGAGCTTGTGTAGCAACTTTGTTGAAGATAAGATGGCTGAGTGTTTTCATAGATGCCTCTGTGTCTTCTAATCTATTCCACTGATCCTCAGGTCTATTTTGTTGCCAATACCATGTTGATTTTATCACAGTGGCTTTGTAGAATAATTTCAAATCAGGAATTGTGATGCCTCCTGCCTTGTCTTGATTGGCCAAGATTGCCTTTGCTATTCTAGGTCGTTTGTGGTTCCAAATAAATTTTAGGATTGATTTCTCTATATCTGGGAGGTATGTTGGTGGCAGTTTGATAGGGATTGCGTTAAATCTGTACAGCAATTTTGGGAGTATGGCCATCTTCACAATGTTGGTTCTTCCTATCCAGGAGAATTTCCATTTTCTGAAATCTTCTATAATCTCTTTTCTTAGAGTGTTGTAATTTTCTGTGAAAAGATCTTTGACTTCCTTGATTAAGTGAATCCCAAGGCATTTCATTTTCCACGGTGCTATTGTGAAACGTATCGTTTCTATTGTTTCCCTTTCAGTGTCTTTATTATCTGTGTAGAGGAATGCTATTGACTTTTGCATATTGATTTTGTATCCTGCTATGCTACTGAATTTCCCTATCAGTTCTAGTAGCTTCTTGGTGGAATTTTTGGGGTCTTCCAAGTAAAGTATCATGTCATCTGCAAATAGTGATAATTTAACTTCTTCTTTACCTATTTTTATTCCCTTTATTTCTCCCTCTTTTCTAATGGCTGTTGCTAAGGATTCCAAGACTATATTGACTAGGAGGGGCGATAGAGGACATCCTTGTCTTGTACCTCATCTAAGAGTAACAGATTTCAGTTTTTCCCCATTTAGGATATGAGCTTTTGGATTGTCATAGATGGCTTTTATCCAGTTAAGATAGAGTCCATCTATTTCAATTTTCTGTAGGACCTTGAACATGAATGAGTATTGAACTTTGTCAAAGGCTTTCTCTGCATCAATGGAGATGATCATATGGTTTTTAGATTTCAGTCTATTAATATAGTGTATTACATTTATAGATTTTTGAATATTGAACCATCCTTTCAATCCTACCTGCTCATGATGTATGATCTTCTGGATGATTTGCTGTATTCTATTTGCCAGGATTTTTTGAGTATTTTTGCATCTATGTTCATGAGGGAGATTGGCCTGTAGTTCTCCTTTTTGCTTGTGTCTTTCCCTGGTTTTGGAATCAGTATTATACTTGCCACCACAAATGATATTGGGAGGACTTTTTCCTTTTCAATTTCATGGAAGAGTTTGTGGAGTGTGGGGATTATATCTTTGTAAATTTCTTGTAGAATTCAGCTGTGAATCCATCAGGACCTGGACTTTTCTTTGTCAGTAGGCTTTTTATTATGTTTCATATTTCGTTGGCTCTTATCGGCTTATTCATAGTTGTTATATCATCTTGATTCAATTTTGGTAATTTGTACCTTTCGAGGAATAGGTCCATTTCTTCTGTGTCTTCTATTCTGTGAGCATAATGATTTTGAAGTAACTATTGATAATCTTCTGAATTTCCACTGGGTCTGTGATGATTTCACCCTTTTCATTCCTTATCACTTGTACTTGAATTTTCTTTTGCCTCTTTTTGATGAGGTTGGCAAGAGGCTTATCAACTTTATTTAGTTTTTCAAAGAACCAACCTTTTGATTTGTGGATTCTTTGAACTGTTTCATTCATCTTAATTGAGTTAGTTTTTGCTCTAATCTTTATGATTTCTTCCCGTCCTTGTGCTCTGGGTTTTGTTTGTTCTTTTTTTGGTTGTCAGAGGTGCAACATTAAGGTGCTAATTTGTTCCCTTTCTGTTTTCCTAATGTGTGAGTTCATAGCTATGATTTTGCCTGTAAGAACTGCTTTTGTTGCATCCCATAAATTCCAGTAAGTTGTACTTGAATTTTCATTGAATTGTAGATATTGTTGAATTTCTTGTTGCATTTCTTCTGCAACCCATTGATTGCTGAGTAGCGTGTTGTTTAGTTTCCATGAATTTAGTGGGTTTTTCTGGTTTCTTTTGTCATTTATTTCCAATTTCATTGCATTGTGGTCAGATAGTATGCATGGGATATTTTCTATTTTCTTGCATATACTTAGGCATGACCTCTGGACTAGTATGTGGTCTATTTTGGAAAATGACCCATGTGTAGCTGAAAAAAATGTGTTGAACTGTGGTTGGGTGGAACACTCTGTATATGTCCACCAGGTCCATTTGTTCCAATCTGTGGTTCATTTCTGCTACTTCCTTGCTAGTTTTTTCTCTGGTTGACCTATCTTTTTCAGATAAGTTTGTGTTAAGATCTCCTGTTAAGATTGTGTTCTTAGACATTAAGTTTTTCATGTCCCTTAAGATTTGTCTTACATAGTTGGGTGCTCCTGTGTTTGGTGCATAGATATTTATGAGTGTTACTTCTTGCTCTTGAATTTTCCCCCTGACCAATATATAGTAGCCTTCTTTGTGTCATTTGATCATTCTTGGTTTGAAGTTGAGACTTCAACTTCTTCAATTCTGAGAACAGAATTGCGACTCCTGCCTTTTTTCTGAGCTGCTGGGACATGTAGTATTCTTTTCCATCCTTTGACTTTGAGCCTATGAATGTCCTTTTGAGTTAAGTGTGTTTCTTGTATACAGCATATTGTTGGATTTTGTTTCCTAATCCACTGTGCTAGTCTATTTCTCTTAATTGGAGAATTGAGTCCATTTACATTAATGGTTATAATTGAAATGTGCTGACTTATGTTTGTTATGATATTTACCTTGCATTGTTTACTCCTTTGTAACCTGTGTTTAATTGACTGTCCTGTTTAGTGGGTTCCTTCCATTCTCTTGCATGGAGTTCTGGTTGTTGTGGTCTCTCTCTAGAACCTCTTTCAGCAGCCTGTGAAGGGATGGCTTTGTCATCATGAAATTCTTAGTTGTTCTTTGTGGTGGAAGTATTTCACTTCTCCATCAAACTTGAAAGAGAGTTTTGTAGGGTATAATAGTCTGGGCTGGAATTTGTTTTCATGTAGGACTTGAAGAACTCTGCTCCATGCTCTCCTTGACTTCATTGTTTGTGTAGAGAAGTCGGCTGTAATTCTGATGGGTTTTCCTTTGAATGTGAGCTCCTTCTCTCTCGCAGCTTTCAATATATTATTTTTGTGTTGGATTTATGGGATCTTAACTATTGTATGTCTCAGTGTGTTTCTACTTGGGTTGAGGTTATTTGGTGTTCTGTATGCTTCAGTGACCTGAATGTTGGATCGTTTCCTCATATTTGGGAGGTTTTATGCGATTATTACTCCCCAAATTCTTTTCATGTCATTTTATTGACTCCTTCATTCTCGTTGATGCCAATTATTCTCACATCGTTCATCCTGGTGTCATCTTGCAGGTGATGGATTATTTTTTCCTGCATTCTCATTGTTTTTAAGAGATCCTTTCTCACCTTTTCACTAGCTGCTCCAGCATCTTCAAGATCTGAATGTCTGTCTTTGCTTTCACTCAGACGGTTTTGTAGACTCATGATTGCTATTTTTAGTTCTTCTGTATTTCTTTGACTGTGTTTCATGTGTTCTATTTCTTTTCTGTATTGCTCATTCAAGGAATCCATCATATTTCTGATCTCAATTTTTTTTATCCATCTCTTCTGTAGAGGTAGTTATTAATTCTTTTTCTGCTGTGTTTCTTCCAAGTTGGATTTCCTCTGTATATTTCTGGACTTGTTTCTGTATTTTAGATCCTATGACTTCAAGAAGTTCTTTTTTGATTTCAGAACTTATTTCTGCTTTGAGTTCCTGATGATCTTTCTGCTGTTGTTTCTTTGCTTCAGATGCTGTTAATTCATATATATAAGCTGGAAGAGTGCTCTCTGCACTTGTTCTGGGTGAGCATAGTTTTTCCACCCAATGTTTCTGGAATTCATTCTTTATTTCAGATACTATTTATTCAAATATTTCTTTTTTAATTTGGGGAATTACTTCTTGTTTTATTTCCTCTATAGCTTTCTGCTGTTTTTCCTTTGCTGCTGTATCTGTTAGTTCTTTCATTGCAGCTGAGCTAGTGTCCTCTGCCCTTCCTGATGGACTCGAGGTCTGGGATTGCATTCTTCCCCTTCTCTTTGTCATTTTATATAGCACTCTCCTTTGACCTTTGGTGTAGACTTTTGGTGCAGCTATAACCTTATCTTGTTATGAGATTCAGGTGCCAGTCTATTAAGTTTGAGATTTTCCAGATATGCCTATCCTGGATCTAGCTGTTGTGTTCAGTTCCTTTGTTGCTGTAGCTCGTTTGGTTCCCCTCTGTTGGTTCCCCGGGTCAGCACTCCTGTGTCAGGCAGGTCTTTCCTCAGGTGGTCGGGCCTGGGCTTTGGTGGGTCTTCTGGGCTCACAAAAGAATAGTGGATGATCTTATGCACTGAGTAGGCTGTACTGAGTCGGCCAGCCTGTGCTGGGTTCGGGTCTACAGGCCTTAACCCAAGAAGGCTGGGAAAGGTCCCTCCGGTGCAGCTGGCCTGGAGCCCTCACTCACAAGCCAGGCTGTGCTGGGTTTTGGTCTGTGGCATGGGACAGAGGATTGCTGAGAAATGTCCCTCTGGTGTGGCAGGCTTGGAGTTCTCACTCCAGGCCGACCTACACTGGTTCTTGGGCTGTGGCGTGGGAACGGTAATCACCTGGAAATGTTTCTCTGGCACGGTGTGCCTGGAGCTCTCTACCGGGCCACGGGGTGTGTGTGGGGAGGGGCAGGGAATCTCTGGAAAATGTCTCTCAGGCACACCGGGCCTGAAGTTCTATACTCATTGAACTTTGATGCCCAGAGAGTCGGGGAAATTCCCACCCGCTCAGCGGGCTGTAAGGCAGGGGATCTGGGAGGTGCTGGTGAGTTGGTCCTGAAGTTTCAGGCCAGTCACTGACTTGAAGGGCTTGGGGGGCAGGGATTGTGTAGTGCGCGTGGGAAGAAGCCAATGGCTCTCTCTCTCAGACTCACCACACTCTCACTGATCTGGGATGCCTGGTGAGTTGTGCAAATTCCCACTCGCTGGGAGAGCTTGGGGCGGGATCCAGGAGGCCACTGGAGTCAGCCGCTGTCTCAGGCCGTGGGTCTCGCTGTCTCAGGAGATCTCTGGGGCTGGGCAGGAGCGGGCGGGATGGAGGAGGATGGCGGAGTTGGCTGCGCAGTCTCTGGGGCTGAGCGGGCGTGGGCGAGATGGAGGAGCTGCTATTTGTTTCTTAATAATTTTTTTTTTAACTAAAAAGAGAGATGAAAAAAGAGAGCCTCCTGGAGGTCCACAAGAGAAAGTGGACAAACATTGAGAATCAAGTGCAAGACAACCTGAAGGTCATATTCCTGCAAGGCCAGAAGCACGTGTTGCAGCAGATCAACTGCATTGCATAAGAAGTGGCTGGGGCTGGAGAAAGCTGTAGTACGAGTGTGGTTCCTTAACCAGTGCTAGAAGGGCAAATGATGGAGTAATGACTATTCTCAGAGAGAGGAATAAAAGGTTGCAGGGTCCCCTTTCCCAGGGCCCCCGTGTCATTTCCTCTGGCTCCAGGGCATGATTTTGGCACCCCAGGCTATGGAAGTACCCTTCTTTCCCTTTCCAGGAGGAGGAAGCCTCTGTGCCTCTGTTTCCCCACCCCGCATGCCTATCACCACCCTCAGCCTTCCCATGCACTCAGACTGAGACTGAGGCGGAACTGTCCCTACCTAGGGACACTAGGTGGAGTTTGGGGAGGAGGCAGGAAGGAATTGGAATCTAACAGGGCTTTGAGGTTCAGCTCTTCATTCACTAAAGAAGCAATTAGAAGCACAGAGGGTGAGGGCGGGGAATTTGGGGGAACCAGTTGGAGGGAAGCCAAAGTTCAAATATGCTGTTGATTTTAATCCACTCATCACTTTGATTTTAGATAAAGAAGCCTGAGGCATATTAGATTTAAAAAAATAGCAGAATCGCCATGCGCTCTTTGTCTTGTCTAAAATATAAAACAGAACATTTGAAAGATTGTGTTGGTAGTTCTTCAGCACACTTAACTGACTAGTATTGGAATCCCTTCTAATTTTTCATTGTTTTATATTTTAAGGAAAGGCCTCTGGATCCAGCCCAAGCCCAGGCCCAGCAAGTGTGTGGGGGAGCTTCTGTGTGCCCATGAACCTGTTCAACCTCTACAGATCCAGCCCAAGCTTGCCTTGTGAGTGAGACCTTCCTCTGCCCACTCAGGACTTCCTCCACCTCTCAAGAGCCAGCCTAAGCCCAGACCTAGAGAGTGTTTGGGAGAGCTTCTGGGCTCCACTGTGCCTGCTGGACCTCTCCAGATCCAGCCCAGGACCACATTGTGAGTGAGACCTTCCACTGAACTCTCTGGACCCCTCCACACCTCCAGTCCCAGCCAAAGCCCAGGCCCTGCAAGTATGTGGGAGAGCTTCTTTGCTCCCCTGTGCCCCCTTGTGGCTTCCAGACCAAGCCCAGGCCTGGCATACATGCATGGGATGAAACGCTGTAGCTGAAGTCCCTGCAGAGAAAGTAGGTACCAGAACCACCCAGCTAATCCAGGAGCAGAACATCTTACCAGAGGGGCACAGCAGGTTCACTCCTAAGGGCTTCAGAACCAAGGAGCTGAGCACAGTAGCCAGACCCAAGCCAGGCACAAATGGATGAATTCAAACTTGATGGATCTGCACCCAAATATCAGTAGGTGCTCAGGTTATAACTGCACCAAACCTGTACCCAAATGGGATAGTGCTATGCAGAATGACAAAGAGAAGGAGCAAAATGCAATCTCAGACCCCAAGCCCACCCAGAAGAAATGCAGAGGACACTAGCACAGAAGAAATTGGGAATTACACAGCTGAAATGTCTGAATCAAAACTGTCTAAAGAAACAACAGCAGGAAGCCATAGAGGAACTCAGATCAGAAATAACCTCTGAAATAAAAAATGAAATCTCTGAATTAATAACATCTGAGGTAAAGAATCAAATACAGAAACATATGGAGGAAATCCAAACAGAAATAATCTCTGTAGTAAAGGAATTAATAACTTTTTCTAAAGAAAACACTGATAAAAAAATAGAGGAAATTAGAAAAAAGATGGATTTCTTCAATGAGCAATACAGGAAAGATATAGATCACATGAAGCAGAGTAAAAGAGATATGCAGGAACTTAAAATTTCAATCACAAGCTTACAAAACTGAGTGAAAGTAAAGATAGAATTTCAGATCTTGAAGATGCTATTGCAGCTAGTGAAAAGGTCAGAAAAGATCTCTTAAAAACAACTAGGATGCAGGAACAACTAGGCACCAATGAGAAAGAAGGAGTCAATACAAATGGTACAAAAAAGAATATTTGCAGAAGTAATAGCAGAAAACTTGCCAAATATGGGAAACATTCTGACATTCAGATAACTGAAGCATACAGAACTCCAAATAACTTCAACCCAATTAAAAACACACTGAGACATGTAGTATTTAAGATCCCAGAAATCTAGCACAAGGACAACATACTGAAAGCCTCTAGAGAAAAGAAACAGATCACATTTAAAGGAAAACCCATCAGAATAACAACCAACAAACTATGAAGGCAAGAGGAGCATTAAGCAGGTACTTCAAGTCCTCTATGGAAACAAACTCCAGCCTGGAATACTATACCCTGCAAAACACTTTCAAGTTTCTTGGAGAAGTGAAATACTTTCATGGACAAAGAACAATTAAAGAATTTCATGATGACAAAGCCAACCCTACACATACTACTAAAACATGTTCTAGAGAGGGACCAAAATGATCAGAACTCCACGAGCAAGAACAGAAGGAACACACTAAGTAGGACAAATAATTAAACAAAGGACAAAAAGGAGTAAACAACAGCAGGTAAATAACATGTCAGTCATAAGTCAATATATCTCAGTTATAGCCATCAATATAAATGGACTCAATTCACCAATTAAAAGAAATAGAGTGGCACAATGGATTAGGAAACAAAATCCAACAATAAACTGTATACAAAAAACACATTTAACTCATAAAGAAATTAATAGCTTGAAAGTCAAAGGATGGAAAACAATGCTACATGCTCTAGAACCTCAGAAGAAAGCAGGGGTAGCAATTATGTTCTCAGACAGTCTCAACTTCAAGCCAAGAATGATCAAATGAAATAAAGGTGGCCACTACACACTGGCTAGGGGAAAAATTAAAGAGGAAGAGGTAACACTCATAAGTATGTACACATCAAACACAGGAGCACCCAACTATATAAGACAAATCTTAATGGACATGAAAATTCTAATATCCAATACCACCATCTTAACAGGAGACCTTAGCACCCCTTATCTCAAAAAGATAGGTCAACCAGACAAAAACTTAGCAATGAAGTAGCAGAAATGAACCAGAGCTTGGAAGAAATGGGCCTAGTGGACATATACAGAGTGTTCCACCCAAGCACAACTGAACACACATTTTTTTTCAGCTGCATACGGGTCATTTTCTAAAGTTGACCATGTATTTTAGGGAAAGGTCTACAGGGTGTTCAGGGTCTCACTACTAGATTGGACTCATAGTGATCTGCCTGTTTACAGCCTTCCAAGAGCTGAGATTATGTCATATGCTACCATGCCCCATCTCAACTGCTGTCTCAGTGCACCCCAGGTGTGGGACCCTGCAGGGCAGGCCCAGGGATGAACCACTGGCCCCCTGCACTTTAACCTGCAAACCTATTTGGCTAGCCCTTAAATTTTCATTTTAAATTAAGAAAAGCATTGTTCATGAATCTGACTAATCACAGACCTTCTTTCGGGAACATCGTTAAAGAATGGAAAACTTAAATTTCATTTGGACCCAATGGCCATTGTTTCATGTTTCTTGTTGAGTTTCCTTTGATGTATTTCCTGCTAATCATTACTCCAAAGAATATTTGGACCTCAGAGATCGTGTCCACCTTTCCATAAATGTACAGTGTCAAGCTGGTGATCATTGTGGAGTTGGTGTTTTCCCTGTCCTTTCTCGTTTACATCATTTGGTCAATGACTGGCCTCAGTGGTCAAGTACATTCTGGTTCATTTCCTCTCCGCGACTTATGTCTCTCCCTTTCTACACGTTTTTTACTCTTTCAAGAAGTTATAAACAAACTGAGGGAAAAATATAATCTTGCTAATTGATTATAAGAAATGATAAAGTAATCAATTTCCTAAAAGTGAAACATGATACATTAAATCAGGAAAATATTTATAAAGACTTTACAGTCAGGAGATCTTTCTGATAACTGAAAGTACATTTGTCATTTATAGTACTGCTGTTAAATGACTAAAACTCAATAATTCATATGCTTGGGGGAAAAACATAGCATGAAGACCATTTGCTCACAAGACAGATCAATTCAAACTTTGAACAGATTTTGAAAACTTTTTTGAAATTTTTGTTGAATTCTATAAGAAGAAAAAATAATCCATAATTTACTGTGGTTGAGAATACCCCAAATCAATAATAGAAGGTTAAGATTAGAGAAATAACTCTTTACTTAGTGACTATAGATATTATTTCACTTCTTAATAATTATTGACAACCTTCTATGTAATGCATTTAGTGCTATATTACAAAAAAAGTGTTTAATTAAAAATTAAGATCTACAGAGATGAGGTCTTTACCTAAAAGAATCATTTACAAATTAGCATACAATTACACAGCAAAAATTCCATATCAACAGATGCTAGCAATGATATAAGCAATGATATTGTCTTCAGGTGTGAAATGATATTTGGATAAATAACCCTAAACAAATTACTTATTTCCTCTGTGTTCACATATGGTTGCAGTAAATTAATGCTTTTCCTGTACAATATCTAAATGAAAGCAAATAATTCACTTACTAAGTCTATAGTTCCAGATCCTATCACATAGTGAAAAATATATCTGAAAACAGAGCCAGGTATCTGCATTCCAATGAGTTTAAAAAATGTGGACTGTGAAGTAAGCTGAACAGATTCTTGAAATTAAGTTACTGTCTATTTTGTGATGAATGTATAAGATACATAACAAGATCTTTTAAGGTTATATGAATTGATGCCTCAAATGAAAAATCTAATTAAATAATTATCAAAATTTAAACCACATTTGAGTACAACCTCCAACCATGGGACATTGTAGTCATGCCAACACATTTTAGTTCACAAGTTCCAAAAATGTTAACACACCACAGGGTAAGTTTACAAACACAAGCATACTTGTGAAAAATTGTGTATAAAAGAATAGAACTTGGTTTACTGAAATAATTCCCAAATATCATAATATAAATGTGAATCTTTCATCCTTTTTTACAACTCTCTTTTTTATAATCAGAATAGGCAACTATTTTATGCAATATATTAGTTTTGAGAATGATTGTGAATGAATAGTACAATTTGACTCTACAAGACTAAACTAAAAGACATGTAACAAAAATTTCTCCTAGTTTAAAAGATGGAAGAGTTACTATGTAGCAGTGGTTTTATGCCTTATGATAAATAAATGAATTTTCTCATAATGAAGTTAAATTTTCTTGGATAAACGAAAACAGCAAACTAAAATATGGTTTTTATATCACACTGGCAAATGCTCTTTGGTTTATTTATTGACACATGAGAATTGTGAAGCCAACCTTTGCCTCTGAGAAAAGTAGTTATTAGGCTAAAACTCTGAGTCATGAACATAAACTATGAGTCCAAAATCTTTGCTATTATGCTTCAGGAAGAGAAACTGTGAGTCTAAGTCTTTTTTTCTCAAATCTTTGTTATTTTGCCAAACAAAGGAATTCTATTTTGTGCATCATATGGAACATTCAACATATCATAGAAGATTATCTTTTATGACATCAGAACTATCTACAATTTCAATGAGAGGAATGACTCATACTCATATTTTTACACTGTGCCACAGAACACAGTATAACTTTCACAACTCACAAAATTCCTGAAGGCCAGACAAGTATTTAGAATATTTTGATATGCAGCACAAACTCTGCTGACACGACATGGCCTAGAATATCAGCATGACCTGGGGATGGATGGGTTGTGGCATTAGCGTAAATTCAGAAGTGAAGGTCACAGGACTGAGAAGCACATTGGCAGACTGTTGCCAGCATTACCATGCCATTGTCTGTGGCACAGCTTTCCCAAAAATAACTCAATGGGAAAAATAATCAAAGTGAAACACAGAAAGCTGAAAGTTATTTCTTCAACTAGTTCTGTGAACCTGAGCAAATTACTTGACTTCTTTTTTTTTGGCTGAACTGGGGATTTGAACTCAGGCCCTTCACTTGTCAGGGAAGCGCTTATTCCACTGAGCCACCTTCCCAGCCCCAAATTACTTGACTTCTGTAGTCAACAACCTGGCAATAGTAACATATATTGCAATAATGACAGAATATTGTGAGGACTAAGTAACCTGAATCTACATGAAGTGATTGGAGCAAGCCCAGGGAATGATGGGGTACAACAAGGCAAAGGTGAAGCTCATCTGCAAACAAGGGCAATTCAACCTCATCCTCTCCTATATGTGTCTCTTTTATTTCTTTTATATATGTACATATATATATATATATATATATATATATATATATATATATATATATATATATATATATCAATCCAACACAGATCAGCAGTCCAAAATAGAAGCACGTTATTCACAGTAATTGTTGACTTGAGCCATTCACAGCTTATTATATTAATATGACTTTACTTTATATACCACCATTTTTATACTTTTCTGCTGGATGATTATGACCGAAGTAAAGCAAGACCTTACATAACAAAAAATGTAACTTTTGTATCAGATAAGGTCAGTCAGGTACCCTCAGGGTTTATACTGTACTGCCTTTCTTTCTTTCTCTAGCATGATTTCTCTGACTAATTTTCAAGGACAACATGATAGTGGACATCTTTCTCCTGTTCCTGATTTTAGAGAAACACTTTTCAGTTATTTTTCAAGTTATTTTTCATGTAATATGATGTTGGAAGTGAATGGCTTTTATCAAGTTAAAATAGATTCTTTTTAAATGTATTTTGTACAGGATCTCACTGTGCAGCTCAGACTTGTAGTCATCCTCCTGTTTTCAGCCTCTCTGGTGCCGAGATTACAATGTGCCCCCACACCTGGTCTGGGTGGCTAGTTCATTTCACGGGGGCAGTAAAGTGGGTCTTTTTATACCTATTTTCTTCAAGGTTTTTCTCAAAAGTTGATTTTGTGAAAGGTGTCTTAGTGTCTGTTATTTTTGTCCTTGCTTCTATTTACATGATTTATTACATGTATTAAGTTGAGCCATTCTTGCATCCCTGGACTGAAGCCTACTTGACCATGATGTGTGATCTTTCTGATGATTTGCTGCATTCTATTTACCAGTGTCTTGTTTTGCACCTTTGTTCATTAGAGATTGGTCTGCAGTTTTCTTTTGTGGTTTTGGAATTAGAGCAATGCTAGCTTCCAGGATTGACTTTGCAAATATTTCTTCTCTTTTGTTCCCATTCAAAAAATTTAGAAGTATTGACATTAAATCTTCCTGAAATTTGGGAGAACTTGGCAGTGAGTCCACAAGATCTTGAGTTTTTCTTAGATGATAGGCACTTTATTAAATTACTACTTCAATTTCATTTTGGATTATTCTGGATTTTTAAGTCTCCTTTCTTCTGTTTTGGTAATTTAAATGTGTCTAGGAATCTGTCCACTTCTAAGCTCTCCAGCTTACTGGCACACAGTTTTGTAAAGCAATTCTCATAATCTTCTGGGTTTCAGTGGTATCTCTAATGATTTTATCATTTTTGTTTTGAAATGCATTAATTTGTGGATTTTCTTTCAATTTTCGGTGCAGTTGGCTAACGTTTTGTCTTTTATTTTTACTTTTAAAGAAATAGCTCTTCAAATAATTGATTCTTTGCAAATTTTTGACATATTTCAAATATATATGTTTTTGCTTTGATTATTTTTGCATTGACTTTTATTATTTACTTTCTTATACTAATTATGGATAAAAACTGGCTAAGGACAAACACTAAGAACTAATTATATACCATCTGTTAAAGAAAAGAGGTCCATAATTATGGTATAAACACAAGACAAACTGGAGGTTGAGCTACTGCAAGCTTATACTCCAGTGAACTCCACCTGTGCTAGTGTAGAAGAATATTTAACAGTAATACAATATGTTAAACTCTACAGTTTCAGGAGATTTAATGGTTGTATCAGTGGGGATAAAGGGTGGAGGGATTAGAATATGGGAAAAGTAAATGCTGAAAAATTAACAAAATGAAAGATGAAAGTGATAAAAGTGAAATAAAGGATTTTGTTAAGTTTAAAAATAAGTAAAAGGATATTAATAGTATCAGGCAAAAGTAACAGAAAGACCAGTAGAAGCCGGGCGTGGTGGCGCATGCCTGTAATCCCAGCACTGGGGAGGCTGAGGCAGGAGGATTGTTGTGAGTTCGAGACCAGCCTGAGCTACAAAGTGAGTTTAAGGCCAGCTTGAATTGCATAGTGAGACCCTGTCTCAAAAAGACCAAAAAAAAAAAAAAAAAAAAAAAAAAAAAAAAAAAAAAA
>PVKA01020368.1:0-24263 GCA_004027165.1 Ctenomys sociabilis | reverse complement strand
AGAAAATAAAACTCCAAATTTTCCATAATAGGGGAAAAAAACCAATAAGGAAGAAGTTGGTCGTAATTTTTCCTATGTAGTTTCAAAGGAATAGTTTCTATCCAGGACTGACAGACTTTGGAATGTAACATGTAACTGTCTTTTCCACACCCCTTTATTCCTTGTGTATTTGTGAGGTAACTCTCTCATTCAACAGGTCCCCCATGCATGAGCCCCAGACTTTGGCAACTGTTCAGCATGAGTCACATCCCCATTCACACTGATCCATAGGGAAGCAGGACACCAGTTTCCATGGGATGTGTCAGCCATGGAGTGGGGGCACACACAGACCACTGCATGCCAAGCCATCACTTTCAGATTCTGCTATCTGGAAAGTCACACTATGGAGTGTGGCCTTGCACCCTGGAATGTAGCCCTTATGTCCATCCCAGACTAAACTTGAATTTCTCATGTGTTCCCAGAGCATCTCTGTCCAGCCCTCACCATCTCTGAGTCTTTCACCCACTTCAGTTCTGGAGTAAAACTGTAAAATATGTGTTCCGCAGCTCAGTAAATATGCTAAATCTTAATCTTTATTGTACTTTCTGGTTTTGGCCATTCTACTAAAATGTTGTGAAAGTACAATGCCATTTGAGGGATGAGGCGATGCATGCAAGAATCTAGATTTTGCTGTTATCCCATGGAGAAAAAGAAAACACTTTATCTAAAGGAAACATTACCTTATAAGAGTAGATTCTAAGTTATTAAAGAGTAACTATTTAGAACAATTCAAGTGGATATAATTCGATGACCAAGAGACTACCTCACACAGTGTAGATTTTATAGTTATTAAGTGAATATCTGAATCAATGTCAATTATCATCCTGATTCTGCAATGTAAATTTGTCTTAAATTTATCTCCAGCCTTATTTGTTTCTTAAATAAGATTTAAGTATTTTATTAATAATCACCACTCAGATAATATTCTAAGATACAGTTTTTTTAATGTGTTTGTTACAGGGTTTCACTACACACTGCAGACTTACAGTGATCCTCCTGTTTTCAGCCTCCCCAGCACTGGGACTACAGGTGTTCATTAATACACCAGGTCTCCATGACCAGCCCAGAGAGCCAGGGGCAGAGCCATCAGAGCATATGGTGCCAGGGCTAGAACCCTAGTCCCTGTGCTTGCCTAAGCAGGTGCTTAGCCCACTGAGGTATCTCACTGGCTGGAAAATATTCTTTGATAAAGATCTTCATCTACCATGTGATGCCTAAAGAATGATGTTGAGATGTTTCTTTTTTATTAATGATGATGAAGATTCAACTGGAAGAAAATTGTTAGAAAGAGTTGACCAGTACCCAAAATCTTATAGACTATTTTGTGTTTTTCTTTTCTTTTCCTTTTTATGTATTTTAGTACAGGATCTTACAGGGTCTTACTACACAGTTTGGAGTCATAGTGATCCTCTTGTTTTTAGCTTCCCAAATGCTGGGATTATAGGTGTGGGCCATCACACCCAGTGTTTGCTTTTCAGTTGTTAGGATTTTTTTTTTTAAATGTGGAGAAATTGTTGTGTATTTGGCAATAGAATCATAAGGTTTTCATCATTTTTTGTAATGTTTGATGTTGATACATATTTTTTCTGAGAAAATCAAAAGTATATAATTTTAACACGAAGTAGATTAAAAACTGTATAGTACTCTGAAGTGCAATAAAGTTCAATCAAGAAAAATAAATATGAGAAATCTTGAAAACAAGTGAAAATGAAAATATTTCATTCAAAAGAGACATCACAATCAGTACTAATGCAAAGTTTCTTTCAGCAGGTACCTACCTTAGATACTGAGAAAAAATTCAAGTAAACAACACTGCAGTGTAACACCTTGAATTAGAAAGCAAAACGGAACCAATTGAATGCTTGTAGAAGGGATTAAACAATGAAAGTCGCTGCAGAGGTTCAGGCCCAGCCCAAAACAGCACCAAAACCTCTGCTGTGACTTGGGTGCACCTTCCATTTGTTCTTAGGCCTAACAGCCAGAGGACAGGCAGAGCCCGCCCTACTCCTTTTCTGAACCTCTTTAGCTATGGATAATTTCTGGTGGTCACTCTGACATTCTGAACACTTGTTGCACTTTTTTTTTTTTTTTTTTTTTTTTGCAGTATTGGGGACTGAACTCAGGACCCCGTGCTTGCCAGCCAGGTAGCCAGGTGCTTATTCTGCTCAGCCTTCTCCCTGGTTCCCTTGTTGAATTTCTTAATAGCATGCCAGTGGAGGCAAACCATGTTTGCACCAAGAGTAAAGTGATAGCTACAGGCAAGACAGACAGCACGGAGGCTCTCCCAGGGTGCAATGTAGTAACTGCAGGCAGGCTACCTCTTTCTTGCTCCTGGGAAAAACATAAAACTGTACATCCCTTGCATACTTTATTTGAGGGAGCTTAGTGAAATGTTTAACTCCATATGTCTAAAAAATTTTTGCAAGTGCATTTATGGGGCTCCCAAAGTGATAATTTGCCAGCATCAATAGGATATTTTTATATTTAAATTTTATGACCACCTGTTATTCTTTTAAACACCACTCTCTTCCATGGCTACTTTATATATATATATATATATATATATATATATATATATATATATATATATATATATATAATATGTGTGTAAAATTATATATGTAAATATTATATATATATTTCTTGGTACAGGGTCACTCTGCACAGCTTGCACTCATAGTGATCCTCTTGTTTTAGCTTTCTCAGAGCATGGATTACAGGCATGCACCACTACACTCTGTCTCTGTAGCCAGCTCAGTATGTGGTGCCAGGAATCTAATCACAGTCCCTGTGCTTGCCTAAGCAAGTGCTTAGTCCACTGGGCTATCTCATTACCTGTTATAAATTAAGAAGTTTATTACAAAACCAAAATACAAAATACACAGTTATAGCTGAAAGTTACACAGCTATAACTTAGCTATTTTAGCTGTGAATTGGCATATTTGTTGTTCCAAATTTTTAAAAAGCATGAAGAAACTAGAGGTTGTTGGACCATGCCTACAATCTCCACATATAGGAGGCTAAGGAGGGAGGATACCACAGTTCTAGGCTATCCTGGGCTACAAAGTAGACCATACCAAAATAAGAAAATTATGACTAAAGCTATTACAAACACACATGTAAAAAATGTCAGGCTTTAAGAAGAACTCCATTGTTATTTTTTGAAAATATCCAGATACAGAGCATTCCAAGTCCTGACTATAGTTACCTAAATGTTCTGTATTATATCAAAATCTCTGATAACTTGTTCACTATCAAATATGTGTTAAACATGTAGTGCATAATCGCTCTTTTTTTTTTTTTTGAGATTTCTCCAAAGATTTAATGAAGCAAGATGCATTGTAGCCATATTCGATGAAATGTGATTGGCCATAGGGAGAATGCAATCCTACTGAATCAAACAGAAGCATCATAAGACACCAAAAATCTTATACATATAATTATTATATTGTAGACAGCTTGATAAATAAGGTTATCTCTTGTGCTTTATCTACTTCAGATTATATAAATATAGATGCCACACAAAGAATTTCTGGCTTAAGACTTCTAAGTATCACTTTTGCTACAGACCTTATTCCCCACAATGTGTATGGGAAGACGCAGCCTTTGGTATAACTTATTTCTGTGATAATTTTAAAGGCTACCATTAATGTTCACTGCTACTTGTGTTGTCTTTTGGTATGGGGGTGGCTAGAGCCTCTTTACTCTCAGTAAGTGCTCTAGGCTGATGGATAAACACAATAAACTTAACACCTTGGTTGTTTGCAGCTCTGACGAAGCCACTATTGGCAGTCATTGTGATGGCTTTTAAGGTATCTCCTGTCCCAAAAATAGTTAATGAACGGCTGTTAATTTTTGAACTGGCCACTAGTCTCAAGGCACGCTCAGACAGCTGATCTGGTACTACACTGATTAGCTTAATTAGAAGAGCAGCTCTCTCTCTCTCCCCAGGTCCACCTAAGGTATCTAGAATAGCCTGAAAATACTTGACAGCAGATTCACAAGCAAACAACTCCTTGTCCTTCATGAATGCCTCTAGCTGAGGTAGAACCTGCTCTTTCCTCTCCTGTTCTGCTTGTTCTGTAAGGACTTTTTCTTTGAAGGTGAAGTGGCAGCCTTCATAGCTGAGAACAGATACATAGGTGATTAATGTAGTAATGTCCAGATTGACTCTTTTACACACATCAACCTTAATCTCTGTTGGAAATGCAACATTTGCTACAATATTTTCTCGGTCTACTCTGGTTACTTGCAAAAGTTCCAAGCCCTCATCATCTGATTCACTCTCACTCAGCTGTAGATCTTCAGGGTGATCAAGCAGAGAGTTCACTGCTACTATGTCTCCCCTCACAGATATACCCATTTCTTTGAGCTTCTCTGCCATGGGACTGGAGACACTGTTGTAAAATGCAAAGATGATGTGGGTGTTGCTTTATTGCACTGGCTGCTGGTGACTGGCCTGGAGGAAGTCTTCAGCCTGCTCAATGACACTTTTGTCACCATACTGGCCCCTGCCCAGCCAGATATTATGCAGTGCTTCAGCCTTCCGGCCAATGGCTTTCACCCAAGTATGGCCACCATTTGCAACGACATCCACCACAAGGGTCTGCTTTTCTCCCAAGGTATCTGTGTAACCAAATACGTGAAGAACACTAATCACTTCTTCCAGGTTTTCTGCAGATTCCACGATGGCTCTCAAGTGTGTTAGATTTGTGCTTTTCAAATGAGATTCTTTAATAGCTACTTTCCCAGCTTCTACTTTCTGTAAAAATTTTAATTCTGCCTTCAGTTTGCTGCACAGCTTTGCACCCCCCTCTATGCCACCCTTTCTTGATCGAGAAAGTGACTCTGCTCTCTTGATCAGTTCTTTGGCTATGGCGATTCACTCACAGAGCATGGAGTGCGCAGACATGCTGACAGCATTATTTCTTTCCCGCAGCGCCCAGGACCGCGAGCATGAGTGAGCGGCGCAGGCACGCGAAGCTGGACGCACGGAGCCTTCACTTCGGCAGAGCCCGTCTCACTCTGCATAATCACTCTTAGCAAATGGATAAAACCATTTTCAGAAGCCAACGCCCCCCCCCAAATAATCACAACAGAAATAACTAAAATGGAGAAAAATACTAAAAAGAACAATGAAGGTGAGGTAGGATTTTTAAACATAAATAGAATCAACAATTGTTAGTTAAGCAAAAAAAAAAAAAAGGAAAGTTTCAAGTAAATAGTACTGATGATGAAAATCCATTGCAATTGGTACATCACAAACACAAAATATAGTTAAGTACAATTAATAGCAACTATGTAACTAGGTTGGAAAATCTTAAAAACATGGATGAATAATGGAACACAAATACTTAAGAAAATTTGAAAGACAAGGGCATAAAATTAGCCAAACTATAACAAATAATTAGCTTGAGTTAATAATAAAATATCAAAAACAGAGAGAAAACATGAGAGTGTATGTTCACTGTGAATATTACTGTACCTGTAAGCAAAAACAGTACTGTTTTTCCATCCAGCTATTAAAAGAAAGAGAACCTTTTAAAATCTTTCTACAAGGCCAGCAAAACTTTGGTACCAAAGCTAGAGAAGAATGCAACCAAGAAAAAAGACTACAGGGCCCAGTACCTGTACATCAACATAGGTAGAAATATTCTTATGAAATACTAACAAATAGAATTTAATATGAAAAGGTCCCATCAAAAGAACATATACATACAAAATTTCAAATATCTTAAATGATGTAAACAAAGCTTCAAAAATTAGGGCTAGGAAGAATACACAGGAAAAGGTAGATATGACAGTCTCAGAATGGAGAAAACTGAAGGAAATTGTTAAATAATAATAGTTAAATAAATAATAAAAAGAGAGATAAAGCAGGTTTTGTTCTGGAAGGTAAAAAGCTGATCTCAAACAGAGTAAAATACTCTGAACAGAGCAGTGGAGGCCAGGGTGGAGAGGGCCTGGTCAGTGCTTAGAAGGTGCAGGTGGACGGGTGAAGTGAGATATTATGTTCCACAACATGGCAGTCACTATGTCTGACAGCAATTAATGGATCATTTTTAATGTTTTATGAGAGAACATTTTGAATAATCTCTATACCAAGAAATAAATATTTGAGGTGAGGCATATGCTAATCAATGTGTCTAATCCTTTCATATTATACACATAAATTGCACTTCATTACCACATAAATTCTGGGTCAATTAAACACCAGAATATATTATATATCCTATGTTACTGAGGAAGATGTACAATATAAAAAAATGCTAAAGGAATGTTTTCTCTCTCATTGAGCACAGTCAGTTTAACCAACCAATTTTATAATCTTAAAAACTACATAACATGGACACTTAGCACCTTATATGTGACCCTAGTTGGTCATAGTCTTCATTATGTACAATTTACCACTAACTGCTTTAGAATATTAACTATTCTTTAGCCAAGGCAATTATTTATCATGCTAATCAATGTGTCTAATCCTTTCATATTATACACATAAATTGCACTTCATTACCACATAAATTCTGGGTCAGTTAAAATTCTTTAGTTTTGGAGAGTAAGTTATTTGTTGTTGTTATTTTCTGGGTCGCATTGTGGGTTTATCTTAGTTACTGCACAAGATACTCATTTCTTTCAGCATGCCTCCTAAGTTACTGAAATTAAGGCTTACATTAGTCAGTGATAAGAACACATTTCAAAGAGATCTGTTGTTTTTTTCCCATGTAGCAGATATTTACTGAAGATATATATATATATATATTATATATATATATATATATATATAATATATATATATAATATATATATATAATATATATATATAGCAGAATACATTTATTGAGGGAAAGAAAGCTCTTGTACGAGAGAAGGACAGGAGGGGACCCGAGTGGGTAGTCCCTCATGAAGCTATATTTAAATGGCATAAATTTATCAAGAAATACATTTCTATGTCTACTTTTTATATTTCTGTAAATTAAAAAAAATCCATAAATTATAAAAAGCTCCTTGATCTAAGTGCCTGCCTGCCAAACACAAGGACCTGGGTTTAATTCCAGGTACCTCAGGCTGTGCTGGCCTGGAAACCCGGGCTTGAAGTGCCAGCCAAGGAAAATGGGTATGGTGGAGCATGCCTGTAATCCCAGCACTGCAGAGGCAGAGACAGGAGGATCACTACAAATCTAAGCTGCATAGGAAAACCCTGTACCAAATAAATAAGTAAACAAATAAATAAATACATATTAAAAATTCAATACTGGTTTGATTTTCAAATTTTCTACTGAATGAAATTTTCTTACTTTTTCAGATGAATCAACACTCTTAGAAAAATAAGAAATTAGCCAAGGTTTTAACTTTATAATTTGACAGTGTGCAAATTTTGCACTATTATAACAATATAATTAGACACAAGGAAAACAAACTTTTTAGATGATAAACTGTTATCAGTTGATGGCAATTTTCATGGCATTTTTACCTACTCTCTTTTTTTTTTTTTTTTTTTTTTTTTTTTTTTTTTTTTTTTTTTTTTTTTTTTTTTTTTTTTTTTTTTTTTTTTTTTTTTTTTTTTTTTTTGTGGACCTGGGTATTGAACTCAGGCCCTTGTGCTTGCCAGAGAAGCACTTATTTCACTGAGCCATCTCCCCAGGCCCTTTCATGGCATTTTTAAACAGATGTGAAGTACAGGTCTTTCTCTATAATTAATTTTTCTATTCAAACCTCAATTCAATTCTTCTCATATTTCATAAATCTGTGAAGTATGAAGTGGGGATAATTTTATCAGCATAAAATGGCATTTTAGGCTAATTATGCATACTTATAAGCTTCAACTGAAAATCTTCCCTTCTTCAAATATTTGTTTGGCTTATATTTTATCATCATATAACTTTAAAATAGGGTATGAGCATTAAGGAAAAGAAGAAGACGAAGTGTGAGATAGGTGTTCAGAATGATTAAAGACACATTTTTAATCACTGAGATTAAGGAAGCAACATAAAGGTGGAGGATACAATGTTGAACTACAAATAGCAAATCAAGTACAAAGAATATAGTAAAAGCATAAGCACATTGAATTCTTTAAGGTTATAGGGACTCTAATAATTCCACTGGGGTAGTCATAAAAGCAGTTTAAAGAAATATTAGGAAACTAGGACAATAGTGCACCAGCCTCAGGTCATCTAGAAGAATGATGAGCCAGATCATGACTGATATAATTCTGTGCAACACGTGCTGTTTACAGTTGATGTTACGTTCTATGAAAATGACATTAGTTTTAACTGCAAGGGAAGCCTTGAAAAGGACTGTTGGTATATGACAGATGTGGCATATCTTTGTTGTCTTCTGGAAAGATACGAATGGATACAGACATTGATGTTTGCCCTACACTTTCCTCTTCCTCCTCTTTTTGCTTTTAGCCTGCTGTTAGTGAAAAAAATCTAATGTTTTTTCTGCTTTATCAAAAGTATGAATACTGCCATTCACAATATGAAATGTATTTAGCTACTAGTACCATACATCTGCTTTGACACCATATGGGAGATTCCAAGCAACAATTTGCTTTTCTACTGGCAAGGTGCTTATTGTACAATTTATAAAGTAGCCTGAGATAAGCAAGTACAAGTACAGATAACCAGAAGTGGGTTAATACAAGATAACTGAAGAATAAATATCCTACATTTGATAAATGCATGACAATAAGAAGGTAGAGGAAGATGCCTGAAGAGATGCATATTTAGGCCTTATTGAGTATTCAAAAACTATGAAAAATAAAAGACATTGTACAAGAAATCTGCATACTCAGAGTGTATATAAGGTCACCTCTCTTAGAGGACACGACTTCATGATGTAAGAGTAATGAAGGAGCTGAGAAGACTTTCTGAGAAGCAGGAACATACCAAGTGAGAAGACAGTTTCTGGCAGGTTGTCTGATGACTGAAGGACAAGGAAATGAAATTCAAAGGAAGCCAAGGGATTAAAATTCAGGAAGGAATCTGAATGCCAAAGAGGAAATGTCATGATAAACTTAGGGGTTGTTTAATGTCATTAAATTTATTATAATAAGTGTGGCTGGAATAAATGACAATATCAATAAATTACACTGCAAGTGAAATTTGTCAAGTATAAATATTCGTTGTTATTTTATCACAAAAATCTTCAATTTTTTCAGTGCTGCCAGTTAAACTTTGGACTTCTATAATACTAAGGTAAATATGCTAAGGTAACTTTAGACTAGATGAGAAAGTTAGAGATTAGATGAGATATAGATTCTCTTTAAAAAAAAAAAGTGAAGTGCACATGTTTAATGTAGTTATTTTGTCTTGCCTCTAATTTTTAATTTTTCTCCAAAAACATAGATGTTTATGGAATTGAATACTGGGTGAGTAGAGAGGGGTGTTTTCTAATCTTAATGATGCTTTAGGATAGTTTATTGAGGAGAAATGGTGAAAGTTATAGAGGAAAGTTATAGAACCAAATAGAAAGAAAATATTTGATAAATAGTATTGTACTATTCTTCCACAGTGAGGTTAAGACATAGGTTTAACTCAAATCCAGAGGTTCCCTGGGTGGCCTGAAGTTCTTCCAAGTAGATACTGAACTCTTGGATTGGAAAAACACAAAATAAATTAAACAACATAATTATGTAAGATTAAAATGTATGGAAATAATGGGCTGAAGAGATAGCTCGGTGGCCTAAGCACCTTGGCTTGATACCCTGTACTGCATCTCATGCTGGCCCCGTGAACCTTGGGCACACCGTGTTGGCCACAAAAACTGGTCACGATGCCATATGCCTATAATCCCAGTGCAGGGAGGCTCAGACAAGAGATTCACTATAAGTTCGAACTACATAGCAAGACCCAGTACCAAATAAATACATAAATAAAACATGTTTTAAAATGTATGGAAATAATGAACCATTGAAGTGTCTGTAAGGCTGATGGTACTTTTGAATTAAGCTTTTCTCCCTTCCAAAATATAAATTGTATACTACATTCCCAGAAATACTATGTATTGTTATTTCCTGTCTAAAAATCTCAAATATTGTGCAACTTCCAGGAAGGTAGCACCCTTGTGCTTTGTTTTTTTTTCTGTAACTGCATTTTGTAGGTTCCAGGTAGTTAATACCACTCAAGAAGGGTGTGTGAATGAGACATCAGTGGGACACCAGTGATGGAGGACATTAGAAGGAAAGTATGTCCAGTGCTGCCACCTGCTGGGAAGTAATGTTTATCTTTTTTACTCTCAGAAAGTGGGAGGACCTTGGAAACTTCAGAGAATGTAGTGTGGAAGACACAAAAGGGAGCAAACCAAAGGTCGGAATAAGAAAAATACATAGTGTCATAGAATTTTACTTTTATATGAAATGTGGCAGAAAAATGATACTAGTTGATCACAGAGAAACTCTCACATTTGAAATTATTTCGGGGCTTTCCTAACATGAAAAATGAAGTGGTTGAACAGCTTCTAACATTTTAGTCCTTACATCTCAAAAATGAAACTAAAGACCGTGCACAGGAATGTATTGGAAAGTTAATACTTTGCGTAAAGAACTGGATTTATTAGGTTCATTAAAGAAATAATTTAAAATTCAAGTTGAAAGTATCCAGTCAAAATAAGAAGGGAAGCAAATGCTGTAAAAGGTAGCGAACACGTTGTGTCATGGCTTGTATGTTCCACGCCGTGTTGGCCGTTCTACCAAGACACGACTGAAGGGTGGTGTGATGTGAGCGATGTGAAAGCACATAGATAACTGGATTTCTATTCAAACTGTACAATCAATCGATCAATCAATGGATAAGCTTCAAGGCTGTTATGTTATAAAGACACTTTTATTCTCATTTGTTAGACAGTATGTGTTTGGAAACAATTTCCATGGATGTGACGGCTAAAAGTATATCCCAATGAATAGGTGATTATTAATTATAAAATAAATACTGAGAGAGCCCCGGGCCCGCCGTGCTGGAGAAACAGTTTCCAGAAGTCCCAGGTCCCACCTCGCGGCCCAAGTCCCAGCGAAGCTTGGCCTGTGAGAGCCCCAGAGGTCAGTGCTATACAGAATGACAAAGACAAGGAGAAAAATGCATTCTCAGGCCTTGAGTCCACCAGTGATGCAGAGGACACTAGCTCAGATGAAATGAATGAATTAATAGATACGAAAGCAAAGGTACAACACCAGAAAGGTATAGAGGAAATCAGCCGAGAAGTAATTCCTCAAACAAAAAAAAGAAATATATGAATACATAGCATCTGAAATAAAGAATCAAAAGCAGAAACATCAGAGGCAAAACCAATGCTCACCCGGAACAAGTGAAGAGACCACTATTTCAGCTGAAATGTATGAATAATCAGCGTCTGAAGCAAAGAAACAACAGCAGAGAGGTCATGAGGAATTCAAAGCAGAAACAATTTCTGAAATCAAAAAATAATGCTTTAAAAAAAAGAATTCTTTGAAATCATAGCATCTGAAATACAGAAACAAGTCTGGAAATATACAGAGGAAACCCAGCTTGGAAGAAACACAGCAGAAAAAGAATTAATAACTACCTCTAAAGAAGATATGGATAGAAAATTGAGATCAGAAATATGATGGATTCCATGAATAAGCAATACAGAAAAGAATTAGAATGCATGAAACAGAGTCAAAGAAATATAGAAGAACTAAAAATATTAATCATGAGTCTACAAAACTGTTTGAGTGAAAGTGAAGACAGAGTTTCAGATCTTGAAGATGCTGGTGCAGCTAGTGAAAAGGTGAGAAAGGATCTCTTAAAAACAATGAGGATGCAGGAAAAAATAATCCATCACTTGCAAGACGATGCCAGAATGAACAATGTGAGATTAATTGGTATCAATGAGAATGAAGGATTCAATACAAATGACATAAAATGAATCTGGGGGGAAGTAATAGCAGAAAACTTGCCACATATGAGGAAACAATCTAATCTTCAGGTAACTGAAAGTTACAGAGCACCAAATAACTTCAACCCAAGTAAAAACACACTGAAACATATACTAGTCAAGATCCCAGAAATCCAACACAAAAATAATATACTGAAAGCTGCTGGAGAAAAAAAGCAGATCACATTCAAAGGAAAACCCATCAGAATAATAACCAACAAACCATGAAGGTAAGGAGAGCATGGAGCAGAGTTCTTCAAATCCTGTATGAAAACATATTCCAGCCTAGACTAGTATACCCTGCAAAACTCACTTTCAAGTTTGATGGACAACTGAAATATCTCCACGACAAAAAACAACTAAAGAATTTCATGATGACAAAGTCACCCCTACACAGGCTGTTGAAAGATGTTCTAGAGAGAGACCACAATGACCAGAACTCCATGAATGAGAACCATAGGCACCCACTAAACAGGACAGACAATTAGACACAGGATACAAAGAGTAGACAACACCAGGTAAATATCATGACAAACATAAGTCAGCACATTTCAATTATAATCATCAATGCAAAAGGACTCAATTCACCAATTAAGACAAATAGACTGGCATAGTGAATTAGGAAACAAAATCCAACAATATGCTGTATACAAGAAACACACTTAACACAAAAGGACTTTCATAGGCTCAAAGTCAAAGGATGGAAAACAATACTACATGCCCCAGCACCTCAGAACAAAGCAGGAGTAGCAATTCTGTTCTCACACAGTCTCAACTTCAAACCAAGAATGGTCAAATGACACAAAGAAGGCCACTATATATTGGTCAGGGGAAAAATTCAAGAGCAAGAAGTAACACTCATAAATATCTATGCACCAAACACAGGAGCACCCAACTATGTAAGACAAATCTGAAGGGACATGAAAAACTTAATGTCCAAGAACACAAGCTTAACAGGAGACCTTACCACACCCTTATCTCAAAAGGATAGGTCAACCAGACAAAAAATTAGCAAGGAAGTAACAGAACTGAACCAGAGCTTGGAACAAATGGACCTGGTGGACATATTCAGAGTGTTCCATCCAACCACAGTTCAATACACATTTTTTTCAGCTGCACATGGGTCAGTTTCGAAAACAGACCAAACACTAGTCCAGAGGTCATGCTTAAGTATGTGCAAGGAAACAGAAATTATCCCATGCATATTATCTGACCACAATGCAATGAAACTGGGACTAAATGACAAAAGAAACCAGAAAAACCCACTAAATTCATGGAAACTAAACAACACCTTACTCAGCAATCAATGGGTTGCAGAAGAAATTCAACAAGAAATTCAACAATATCTACAATTCAATGAAAATTCAAGCACAACTTACTGAAATTTAAGGGATGTGATGATAACAGTTCTTAGAGAACAATCATAACTATGAATTCACACATTAGGAATCAGAACGGGAATGAATAACCACCCTAATGTTGCACCTCTGACAACTAGAAAAAGAGCTTATGAAACCAGGAGCACAAAGACGGGTAGAAATCATAAAGATTAGAGGAGAAATTAATTCAATTGAGATGAAGAAAACAGTTCAAAGAATCCACAAATCAAAATGTTGGTTCTTTGAAAGACTAAGTAAAGTTGATAATCCTCTAGCCAACCTCATCAAAAAGAGGACAGAAAAAATTCAAGTATATGCAATAAGGGATGAAAAGGGTGAAATCACCACAGACCCAGTGGAAATTCAAAAGATTATCAATAGTTACTTTGAGAATCTTTACGCTCATAGAATAGAAGACTCAGAAGAAATGGACAGATTCCTCGAAAGGTACAATTTACCAAAACTGAACCAAGAAGATATAACAACTCTCAATAAGCCAATAACAGCCAATGAAATATGAAATGTAATAAAAAGCCTACTGACAAAGAAAAGTCCAGGTCTTGATGGATTCATAGCTGTATTCTACAAGAAATTTATAGTAGATATAATCCCTATACTCCTCAAACTCTTCAATGAAATTGAAAAAGGAGCAGTTCTCCCAAAGTCATTTCTGGAGGCTAGTATTATATTGATTACAAAACCAGGGAAAGACACAATTAAAAAGGAGAAGTACAGACCAAACTCCCTCATGAACATACACACAAAAATACTCCATATATCCTAGCAAATAGAATACGGCAAATCATCAAGAGGATCATACACCATGACCAGGTAGGATTCATCCCAGCGATGCAAGCATGGTTCAATATTCAAAAATCTAAAAATGTAATACACTATATTAATAGACTGAAATCTAAAAACCACATGATCATCTCAATTGATGCAGAGAAAGCTTTTGACAAAATCCAACACACATTCATGTTCAAAGTCTTACAGAAAATTGGAATAGATGGACTCTACCTTAACTTGATAAAAGCCATGTATGGCAACCCAAAAGCTAATATAATCCTAAATGTGGAAAAACTGAAATCTTTTACTCTTAAATCAGGTACAAGACCAGGATGTCCTCTATCATCCCTCCTATTCAATATAGTCTTAGAATCCTTAGCAACAGTGATTAGAAAAGAGGGAGAAATAAAGGGAATAAGAATAGGTAAAGAAGAAGTTAAATTATCGCTATTTGCGGAAGACCCCAAAAATTCCACCAAGAAACTACTAGAAGTGATACAGAAATCAGTAGCATAGCAGAATACAAAGTCAATACTCAAAAGTCAATAGCATTCCTCTATACAGATAACAAGCACACTGAAAGGGAAACAATAGAAACAATACCTTTTACAATAGCACCGCGGAAAATGAAATACCTTGGGATTCCCTTAACCAAGGATGTCAAAATCTTTTCACAGAAAACTACAACACACTACGAATAGAGATTATAGAGGATTTCAGAAAATGGAGAGATATTCCATGCTCCTGTTTAGGAAGAACCATTATGTTGCAGATGGCCATATTCCAAAAATTGCTGTACAGATTTAATGCAGTCCCTAGCAAACTGCCACCAACATACCTCCCAGACATAGAGAAATCATTCCTAAAATTTGCGTCGAACCACAAACGACTTAGAATAGGAAAGGCAATCTTGGCCAACAAAAACAAGGCAGGGAGCATCCCAATTCCTTACTTGAAATTATACTACAAAGCCACTGTGATAAAATCAACATGGTATTGGCAACAAAATAGACCTGAGTATCAATGGAATAGGTTAGAAGATGCAGAGGCATCTCCGATCACACTCAGCCATCTGATCTTCAACAAAGGGGCTAAACAAGCTCACTGGATGAAAGATAGCCTATTTAACAAATGCTGCTGGAAAAACTGGCTTTCTACATGCCAAAAACTAAAACTTGATACAGCTCTATCACCATGCACTAAGCTAAAGTCAAAATTGATTAAAGATCTGAACATCAAATCAGAAATACTCAATCTCATGAACAAACATATATTTGCACGGGAAACTCTTGAAAGAATCAATAACTGAGCCGGGCTTGGTGGCGCAGGCCTGTAATCCCAGCACTCGGGAGGCTGAGGCAGGAGGATTGTTGTGAGTTCGAGACCAGCCTGAGCTACAAAGTGAGCTTAAGGCCAGCCTGAACTGCATAGTGAGACCCTGTCTCAAAAAGAAAAAAAAAAAAAAAAAAAAAAAAAAAAAAAAAAAAAAAAAAAGAATCAATAACTGGGAGCAACTTTTCTTGAGGAATTTCTGCACGTCAAAAGAAATTGTCAACGAAGTGTAAAAACAACCCACAAGTTTTGAAAAAATCCAAACTAAAAAGCAATCAAACAAGGGTCTGCTGTATAGAATATATAAAGAACTAGGACATAACAGAGCCCTGACATTTAAAAACCCAATTCAGAATGGGCATCTGAGATGAATACACAGTTCTCAGAGTGGGAAATTAAAGAAGTGAATAAATATATGAAAAAAAAAAAAGCTCCACATCGCTAGCTATCTGTGAAATGCAAATAAAAACAACATTGAGATACCTCTCACTCCAGAAAGAATGGCTATCATAAGGAAATCAACCAACAACAAATGCTGGTGAGGTTGTGGGGAAAAGGGAACACTTCTCCACTGCTGGTGGGAATGTAGACTGTTACAACCATTGTGGAGATCAGTGTGGAGACTCCTCAAAAGAGTGGGATGGAAATCGCATTAAAGCCTGCTATCCCTCTACTGGGAATTTTCCAGTGGAAACAAAAACATTATATCATAGTGACATATGTGTACCTATGTTTATAGCAGCACAATCTGTAATGGCAAAATCTTTGAAACAACCAAGATGTCTGTCACATGAAGAATGATTGAAAAACATGTGGTATTTCTATATGATGGAGTATTACTCAGGTATAAAGAATGATAAACCTGAAGCATTTATATTGAACTGGATGCCAGTTGAGCATATCCTTGTAAGTGAAATGTACCAGACACACATGTGCAAATATCATATAGTCTCCCTAGTATAAGAAGTCAAAAGAAGAAATAAAAAAAATGTACAACAACTAAAGACACTTGAGTCAGACAGTTAGGGCAAACTGAACCGCATAGGCTGAAGGGTACTAATCAGCTTTTCTTCTGGATGGTTAACAATGTAAGTTCACAGATCAAAATTGGAGAAATAAAAGAGCCGCAAGGCCAACCAATATTTTGGCTCTAGCCTTTCAAGGTCAGTGAAGACTCAGGGCTAGGAGAACCTGTACTGTAACATCATGAAACTCAGTTTTGCCCCAAATTTTCTGATCAAGGAGATTATGGAGCCATAGAGGAAAGAGACTGATGATGTATAGTGTGCCTGGGGAGAATCACATGGAGAAAAAACTTTCTCTCAGGCTCTCACAGAGCAAACTGGTCAAGCATTGGCAATGACTCATCTGCATGGATGACACAAAGGATCTACTGAGTAAGGTACAGGATTCCAAGATAAACCCTGAGGGGACTTCACTGACCTCATCAGAAACAGAAGCTACATCTTTTGGTATATAGGTCTTGATCTATCTCAGTCTTAACCATCCAGCAGCAAAGTATAAAAATTAGGTATGTAACATGGTGCCATAATAATAAGTTGAGCTGTAAATGGCTACGGTCAACAACTTCTTCAGATTACTCACTGTTATTGTGGAATGCTGCACTGTGATGGATTGTGTCAACGAGTTCAGGCACCTAAATTAATTTAATGACAATGGAGTGCTCACGTTCGACAGGTCTAGACAAAAATAAAAAGGGGGTATACAAAAGAAGAATCATGATGTGTGTGTATAAGCAGAACAGTTAGGATACATATGCCTTGCTTCTGCATAATTCTATGAGAAGCAAGATTTGCACTAATAGTGGTTGGACAAGATATTATGTTAGCTTCTAGTACTATGGACAACCACTAGGAAAATAACAAGTTAGAAAGTATTAGTTATTGAATCTGTGATATAATTCAGGTATAAAAAATTAAGTATACAGCTACATTCTCTTAATTCACTGATTAGAGACATCTGCTATAATAATGTCTGTAAGTATGATATTATGTATGTACCTTGTAAGATACCAAAACATTATGAAAACAGTTTGTAGTATATTAATTTATTGAATCTATCCTGTAAATTTGTCCTAAAACTGTCTCATTGATATTTGTCCTTAAATAAAATAAAAATAAAAAAATAAATACTAAGTTCACAGATCAAAATTTGAAAAATAGAAGAACCACAAGGCCAGCCAACATTTTGCGCCTAGCCTTTCAAGGTCAGCAAAGACCCAGGACATAGGAGAACCTGTAGTGTAACATCATGAATCTCAGTTGTGCCCCAGATTTTCTGATTAAGGAGATAATGGAGCCACAGAGGAAAGAGATTGATGACATATGGTGTGCTTGGGGACAGTCACATGGAGAGAAAACTTTGTCTCAGGCTCTCATTGAGAGCAAACTGGTCAAGCATTGGCCATGACTCATCCACGTGGATGACACAGATAAAGGATCTACAAAATAAGGTACAGGATTACAAGGTAAACCCTGAGGGGACTTCACTGTCCTCATCAGAAAAAAAAACTACATGTTTTGGTATATAGGTCTTACTCTATCTGGGTCTTAACCATCCAGCAGAAAAGTATAAAAATGAGGTATACAACGCCATGCCATAATAATAAGTTGAGCTGTAAATGGCTACGGTCAACAACTTTTTCAGAAAACTCACTATTATTGTGGAAAGCTGGACTGTGTTGGATTGTGTTGTCGAGTTCAGGCACCTAAATTGGTTAAATGACACTGGAGTGCCTATCTTTGACAAGTGTAGACAAAGGACGGGGTATAGAAAGGAAGAATCATGATATGTGTGTGTATGGACAGTACAGTTGGGATAGATATGTTATGCTTCTACATAAATCTATGAGAGGCAAGATTTGCACTCATGGTGGTTGGACAGGATATTATGTCGGCTTCTAGTACTATGGACAACCACTAGGAAGATAACAAGGTAGAAAATATTAATTATTGAATCTTTGATATAATTCAGGTACAAAAAATAAGTATACAGCTACATTCTCTTAATTAACTGATTAGAGACATCTGCTATAATAATGTAAGTATAATATGTATGTATCTTGTATGATACCAAAACATTATGGAAACAGTTTGCAATGTATTAATTTATCGAATCTGTCTTGTTAAGATGTCTTAAAACTGTCTCAATTGATATTTGTACTTCAATAAAATAAAAAATAAAAAATAAAAATTTTAAATTGTCATCCAGTTTCTGCAATATAAATTACTTTTAAATCTATCATTAACCTCCTTCATTTCACCAAAATGGGGCCTAAACTTTTAATTAATATTTATTTCCCCTAGTATTATACTAATATACCAATATATCTTTCCTAAACTAAGTAACTTCATCTATTTGGTGCTGCTCAGAGGATCATTTTTATGTTTTCTTTTCCTCAATGTCAGCAGGGAATTCCATTACAATTAAACTTCCATAATTATCTGAGACACCTGAAATTATATGAACTGCTTTCATCTTTTATCTCCTAAGTGTTGTTGCAATTGGCAGTGAAATTAATCTTTATATAATATTTCATGAAATCTGTAACCTTTAATATTTAGTTTAAATAGCAAAAATGAACTTTTAAGAAATAATATTCATAATATTATATATATTCAAAGTATTATTTTATTGGCTCATTTCAAAATGATTCATAAAGTTCTTAAAACAAATTTTTAAAATTTACTTTGATTTATATCACAGAGGAATACAGATCTGGGCTAGCTTCACATCTGGGTTTCTGTCATATACCATGATGTTTCTTAAGGAGTTGCTCCAAAGATCACAGTTCAAGAGGAAATTTTGAAATCTCCAAGGAATGTAGCAAGAGAACTTGTGCTTATACAAAGTTCTGAACAGGAACTTTGGAGATGTAGTGGTTTTTTTTTTTTTTTTTTTTTACATTTTAGGGAAGGGTCTACAGGGTGTTCAGGTCTCACTACTAGACTGGATTGGTAGTGATTCTCCTGTTTTCAGCCTCCCAAGTGCTGGGATTACAGGTGCGGGTGGCCATGCTCAGTCTCATTTGCCATCTCAGCGTGCCCTGGGGGCAGAGCCAGTGTGGCACTCCCCGAGATCAAACTCCTGGAAACTGTGCCTGTCCTGTGCCTGGTTGCAGGCACTTTAATCCACTGAGCTACTTCGCTGGCCCTATAGATGTATCTTTTAATCTTCTTTCCAATTATTATTATTATTATTATTATTATTATTATTATACTGTAGTACCTACTGTATTAATGACAGATTAGGTTTTAATGATGATTCCCATAGTTTAAGGTTAGTAGACTCTAACCTTGGATTGAAACATAAGTACATCTACTCTTTTTAAACTGTTTGGTCTATTAACCAGATAAGTTTTTTCTTATGTTTATAGTTTTTGAACTTCATTTAGATAATATGCTTCAATTACTTTGTACTGGATTTTGAAACTGGACTGGATTTTTACCATATTAGTTCAGTTCATTCTCTTTTAACTGTCAGCAACAACATTTCTGAGAAGAAAATTTTAAAATATGCCAACATGGTATTACTTCTTTAAAGCACATTTTGGAGTCATTAAGGAATGATGAAGACCTGATTTGGGACACAGATTTAGAACGGGCTGACATGTTTATTGACACTTGGCTCAGATTTCTTTCCTTACAAGAAAGACAAAGTTAGACACATTGTAGAGAATATTTTTCCATGTGTGTCACGATAGGTGTCCTTTTGGATTACATGAATAATGTCAGTAAGACCTTCCATATTAATTATATTATTGCTTCAGACTTCTAGCTAGGTTTATGAATTTTAAAATGGAAAATATTTAAAGGGATCCAAAATGACAAGTAATTTATGCATTTACCATTTACTGACTATTTTTCTTTGGTGATACATGCAGAAGTCCTGACTATGGCACAGCTCTACATATGTGCTTCAAAGACCCTAGGCAGTAAGATCGCTGCATCTTGCTTGTCAGTACTTGATTATCTCAATAATAATAAGAATTGGAAGTCCCATCACTTAAAACTTTAAAACTCACTACTATTAGTGGATCAAACACCCTCCATCCCTATATTTGTAGCTTTTTAAAAAAAAATTATTTTTTATTTTTTTAATTTTTGTTTTATTGAAGTACAAATATCATTGAGACAGTTTTAAGATACCTTGACAAGATGGATTTGATAAATTAATACACTGCAAACTGTTTTCATAATGTTTTGGTATCACAGAAGGTGCATACATGATATACTTACAGACATTATTACACCGTATGTCTCTTAGGTATCATTGTATTCTCATATTTCCTGTATTATTAAAAAACTGATATATCGTATTTCTATGACAGAATGTGAGACTTTGAGTAATATGAATGAGATGACTAGGTATGCCTAGTTGTTCTACAATAAAGGACCAAAAGATAAAAGGCAAAATCACACCTACATCCATGGAATGCTTGGGGAAAGGTGCCGAATGAGTGGGAATATGGAAAGTTGCTTCAGATCATAAAGCTGCAGAATGTTCTTATAAAGGGAAGGTCACACACTAACCTACCCTCTTACCTCTTGAGATCAGTAGGGAGCTAGAAAGCACTTTTCATGCAGCAATGACAGAGAAAGGGACTGACAAGTGTCAATTCCCACAGGACAGCTGAGCTTTTAACTGCTGGAGAAAAATGTGACTTTCACAAGCCCTAAACCTAATTTTGGAAGGTATCAGATCATGATTTTTCTGAGAAATCCTTATTTAAATTTTGCCTTAACTTTATTCCATTGACTTTAGAAGACTTTAAGCATTTGTACTGAGGGAAATGTATCCACATGTAGTAATATTTTATATGCTGTAGCAATAAATCATCTTCATATCTAAAATGGGATAATATATGCTTACTATAGCATACTATATGCCATGCTGACTATGGGAACTTATACATAAAATTTTAAATTACATTTTATCAAGCTTTAGGAGTTCCTGTCCTTCAATTATCTCTGTTAATAGAAGTATGGAGAAAAGGAAAACTTTAGTTTTCACTATGTTCTTAGAGGCATTTATAGAATAACACAGTTGGATGCTACTGGTGTTTATCATTCAGGACTGAATATCAGACCATTATTTGTAACTTTTGCTAAGTTGTACAGTTTGATTTATTCTGAACATATGGGATAGCCCTCCTGGAAACCTGTTTTCCATGCAAATTGCTAGTTTTCTTTGCAAAGATCGCTAAATCAGAACATGGGACTGCATGCAGGATCTGTACTTGAGCAATATCTCTAGGAGCTCATTTCTAAATTGTAAAGATACAGCAATCACATGATAGAATCTCCACTGTATTATGTATTTCACACACTTTCTGAAAGTGAATGCTTTGACAAAGTAATAGCTAAGTGAATCTTCTATGTTATATTGTAGGAGTCCCACTGAAAATTATATTTATTCTTTGTCTGATATACAGCACAACATAAGTGTTTTACTCAGGTAAATAATGTCCAGCAAGTTTTTATTCAATTATCTTTTTGTTATTTTCTCATGTGATTTATAAGTATTGTAGGTAGTTTCTTGTTGTGGGCAAAAGCAAGAAGAAATTACCTACAATACTTATAAATCACATGGTTTCTTATACATTTCCCATGGAAAAACTTGAAGAGTTTACTACATATTGAAAGATCTTAGTTTGAAAACTAAACTTTAATTTCGTGTTTATTGAAAAGGTCAATTGATAGCCCTCTTCCTTCATTGATATTTTACACTTTACCTACACTGATTTTCCCCCCACTGGTTGTTTTAACCAATACTAGCCACTGTTGTAATAAATATATGATATTCATGACCTAGTGCACAATTTGAGGATATATTTTTCCAGAGCCAGTACTTAACACAATGTTCTACCAGGTTAAAAAATTCACATACACATTTACTCACTATAATTACTTAACTTATCTCTATTTTATTTGGAACACCAAAATATAGGCATATGTGACTCATTTCCTGCTTCAATGGTTTAGGAGATGGAGATGATCTAGAATATTAGGAATAGGAAGAGGAGACTGCAAATACAAAGTAATCTCTATTAGCTGTGGTCTCATATTCAGGAACAGTAGATCTTTAGAAAGTTGACAGTTGAGATCATATCTTGATATTTGTAATGATGTAAAACAAGATATCTTATTATATATGATATCTTATTATATATCTCATTATGTATATATCTGATAATATATGATTGTGGAAAAAACCACAATCTCCATTTACAAAAGAAACATCAATAAGGGACATTGAATCTATGACAGAGTAACACTAAATTAAAGGCTTAAGATGTTAATGGTGATATTTTAACAGGGATCTCTTGCTTGTCCTTCTCTTGATTCTCCATTTTGTGGGGATTGATAAAATCATATAGTAATATATGAAAAATATGATGTTTATGAATTTCACTACAAATATTGCTTTATCGTTAGAATTACCATTATGAAATATGTTATAACTGACAAATGCAGAACAACATGATATCACTGTAGATGAGATAAAAGTGACAAACAGGTTCCCCTGTATAATTGGTGAAAATGACACAGTTAAACATAACCATAGAGTGAGAAGTCCATGAAAGTTTAGCATAGCAGTTTAAATTTGGGAAAAGGTAGTACATACTGATGGTGTACCTTTGAGACTTATAGATGGAATAGGGCCACTCAAAACTAGGAAAATGATGTGCAGTCAGAAGAAAGTAGCCTGAACACTGCTCTTGCACAATTTCAGGTATTATGTGAGAGAAAATAGAGGAGCCTGGAAAAATCTCTGACAAGTAATAAAATACTAGAAAAGAAGAATTTACAGTCAATATTTCCATTGTGGAAGTTGTGGAAGCCATTCTGTCATCCTGACATTCAAGAAGGGAAGTTCAATGTCCCTGAACAAGACTTGCAATCAGCTTGGAAGTTGCTTACTGTCAGGAAACCACAGTTTTGTCATCTGGAACTCATCATAACAGCTGAACCTGCATAATTTGAGAATCTATCTATCTATCTATCTATCTATCTATCTATCTATCTATCTATCTATATCCTATTGTAAATAGAAAAATTTTAAAAATAAACATTGTGGGAAGAAAGATAGCCTCTTTAACAAATGGTGCTGGAAAACATGGCTTTCTACACGCCAAAAACTAAAAGTTGACCCAGCTCTATCACCATGCACTAAGTTAAAATAAAAATGAATTAAAGATCTAAACATTAAAACAGAAACACTCAATCTCCTGCAAGAGAAAGTAGGAGGAACTCTTGAAGACATGGGGGTAGGTAAAGAGTTCATGAACAAACATATATTCGCATGAAAAGCACTTGAAAGAATCAACAACTGGGATCAACTCTTCTTAAGGAGCTTCTGCATGTCAAAAGAAATTGTCAACAGAGTGAAAAGACAACTCACAAACTTTGAAAAAATTCTAACTAATAAGCAATCAGACAGAGGACTACTGTCTAGAATATATAAAGAACTAAGATATAACAGGGCCCTCAAATTTAAAGAGCCAATTCAGAAATGGGCGTCTGAGATGAATACACACTTCTCAGAGGACGAAATGAAAGAAGTGAATAAATATATGAAAAAATGCTCCACATCGCTAGCCATTCATTGCAATGCAAATAAAAACAACACTGAGATACCATCTCACTCCAGAAAGAATGGCTATCATAAGGAAATCAACCAACAACAAATGTTGGAGAGGTTGTGGGGAAAAGGGAACACTTCTCCACTGCTGATGGGAATGTAGACTGGTACAACCATTGTGGAGGTCAGTGTGGAGACTCCTCAAAAGAGTAGGACTAGAAATCC
>PVKA01020367.1:0-40488 GCA_004027165.1 Ctenomys sociabilis | reverse complement strand
ACAAGACCCTAGGGCAATATGAGGACCCCATATGTAGAACTTCTCAGGAGCTCCCCTGAGATGTGGAGGGTATAAAAACAGCAACTAGTACTCAAGTTTGCACCATACCCCCTGCCATGTTTCTCGAATGGGGCATGCTCTTTAATTTTTACATTTACATGCTTTCTTCTTTATTCAGCCAAAGCTGGTTCTGCAGAGCTGGTTCCTTCTACACTCATTTACCCCAAACTTTTCTAATAAACCTTTTGGCCCCATTATTGGTTTGTCTATCAAATTCTTTGATTAAGACCAGAAGAACCTGGACTACTTTTCATTGTTGAGCTATTTCTAAAGGAACTACCCAATAATACCTTCCCCCTAATAACCACAGAATTTAAATGAAAATCATGTCACTTTTTTCATAAAACTCTCCAACAACTTTCTGTAATTGCCAGAATAAAACTTGAAGTCTTTAAAATATCCCCCATAAGGTTCTTCAAGGTCTGGACCCAACCCCTCTCTGATTTCATATTTCTCACCTTCCAATATATCATACATCTTTCTAGAATGTTCTTCCTCTGAGTTTAATTGGTTTACCCTCTTAGAAATTTAGCCAAATGTCCCTGTCAAATCCTTCCCTTAACATAAACTCAGAGAGAAACAGCTAACATTTTAGTATTTCTTTCTAGTGTTTTTCTTTTTCTTTTCTTTTTTGTATTATTTTTCTTTACTGTTAATCATGTGCAAAATTTAAAAAACCAACTAGATATGTAAGAGTTCATAGTGAGATCCACCTATTTTCTGGCCTTTCTGTGTTCTCTACTCAGAGCCAAATGCACTCAATGACTTCAACTGATTTTCTTTCTAATAAGCATTGCTTCCAAATTTCTAAAAATAACGCTAATTTGTAGACATTATCTACTGATTTTTCATTATGCAAGATAAAGATGTTGGTTCTCTTTCCTCTGCCTCTAACACATATTCACACATTTTCTATCATTTTTATCTTCCATATATATATATATATATATATATATATATATATATATATATAACAATATTTTTAATAAGCAAGTCAGCATTCAGTGTTACACAATTATAAGTATGAAATGCAATCAACAAGCAGTAGGGTATACTTTATTACTTTTCTCTCCCAATTATTTCTGTTTTAACTGCTGTTATTAAAGTTATTGTGTTCTATTTGTTCTTGTTAGTAATAAATGCCAAATTTCTCTAATTGCCCAAATTGTCTCAACCAAATTTAGACATACTATGCACCCTGTGATTTTAATTTCTTAGAGCAATTACTTGCTTGTGCTTTCTGGCATATTCCAATCTATGTTTGTATCTATGTATCATGCACATTGATGAAATCCTGCAGTCTCCTACAGATCTCATTTCTTAATTCCAGTGTCTTTATTTTCCTTGATTTATTCCAAACATGTACTCCATGAACTTCTTGAGAAAGGCTGTGTGGAAGCCATAGTTTGAGACATGCCACATCTGAAAATGGTTTTCTTTTATGCTCACAGCACACTGATAATTTGGTCAGAAGTAGACTTTCAGGTCTGAAATCTTTCCTTTAGAATTTTGATTGTGCTCCTGTACTCTGTTTCAGCTCCCAGACTTTTTCTGAAAACTAAAACCACTACTAATTAAAAATCCTTTGTAAGAGACATGTTTTTGTTATCTGTAAGATTTTAAGTTATTTCTTTGAATCAATAAGCTGAAAGCTCATAATTATGGGCATGTTTTAACTTAGTGTGCAGTTGTGATGGGCACGTGGTCACCTTTTAAGTCGGGAAATTCATATTTTTTTAATTCTAGGAATTTTCTTGGATTCTTTCTTTGATAATCCCTCTCTCTTTTGTTTTCTATCTTATTTCTTTCTGAAGTCCATATTATTTAGACTTTGTCGTCTAAAAACTGTATTGTATTGAGCTATTAAAGTGTATTCCTTTTCATTCTATTCTGAGAGAAGCTTCTTCAACTTTTTAATATTTTAGGCCAGGGAGATAGCTCAGCAACATAAGCATCTACCTCACAAGACCAAAGTCGCCAGTTCAATCCCCAGTACCACAAAAAAAGACCAACTTTGTAAGATTTTATATTTTGTTATCATATTTTTAAAAATTTAACACATTCTTCTTGGTCTCTGAACCTTAGTCTTAAGATCCTGTTCTCATTTCATAGTTGCAGTATCTTCTTTTATCTCTGAGTAGTTAAGGATAATTTTCTCTCCCTGTGCAATCTGTTTTTTCAAGCTGCTTTTTTTCTTGTTTACTTGATTTTTGTTTGGTCTTTCCTGTTAGAAACTTTCTGCAGATGGCTGGCATTCCTTGGCCATCTGTTCTTCTGAGGAATGGAGTACTAAAATGCTGATAGGTGCTGCAGCTCTGAATGTATAGGTGGAGGCTGTTGGCTGGGGAGCTTCACTAGATGGTACAACTACCCTGCATCATTTGCCGGAAAATCCCAATTTCAAGATGTTTTAGGTCTCTCTTGGGATGATCACACTCTCCAGAGAAGACTTCTTCAGCTGTCTGCTGGAAAGACACAGGCTTGGCTGCCATCTTTCTTAGGAAGGTAAGGGTTCGGTATTCACTCCACACCCATCAGCTTACTCTCCCTTGTGTATCCCATTCTCCACATCATCTCCAGAGAATAAAACTCCAGTCTTTTAGATGAATGACTGGTTCTTCCCTATGGACAAGAGAAAATCTGGAGAGCCAACTGGTTCTTCAATAAATTCTTAACTGACTCCATTTAACTTCTGTTTCCTATATGCACGTGCATGCATGCACGCACACACACACACACACACACACACACACAGAGTTCCAGATCCACCTTACACCACCCATCCCTGAACTTTAGAAAGTTATTCTTGTAACCCAGGGCTTCCTCAATTTTCCTCTCTACAACTTTGGAAGATGTTTTCTTAAGTTTGCCTCCCAGCTCCCACCTTGTTATCATTGTCTTCTCTCACCTTTTCCTTATTCATATGTATAAGTATTACCTTTGAAAAGTCCCTTTGTTGGTATTCTGTAGGGTTTCAGTTTTCACAAGGAACATGAATAACTGTTTTTCAGTCTGATAACCTATACTGCAGCCCCTGTCCTATATCTACTAATTTACTTATTGTCTATCTTGTTGGTTAGAATATGAGCCCCATGAGGACAAAGACAGCATGTTTCAGGCACCCTCAGATCCTAAAGTAGTGTCTTCACTAATGGTTGAACAAATGCATAAAAGTGAGAGGGATAAAGTTTCTTTCAGGTCTTTCTATTTAGTCTCCATGTATCAAGCGTAAAAACTGAGGACCTAAGGATGGCAATACACATTCTCTATCTACAAGAAGATTTCAGGTTACAGGAGAGCAGCCAGACAAAATTAGGACAAAATTTTTAAAATCCCGTGAATGAAAATAACTTCAAGTTGTGGTAGACAGTGAAGAATGACCAAGTAAGCTGCTATGTAAAATTTAGGGCTGGTGTCTTAAAAGTAGAAACTTGGATCTGTAGGAGTTTGTCAAGTCACTAAGAAAGGCTTGATAGGCAGGATGGAATGCTTCTATGGAAAGACATAGAGGATTAAACTCTGTCTATGTATGGAAACTCAGGGGAAAAGTCACTAGTCAATATTTCCAGAGCTCTAGTTATGAAGAACAGGACAAACAGTAGTGCTTTCCATTTCTTACTTTTTTCAGCCCCTTTGTATTTAGGTAAGAAACTCCGGGCAATGAAAGAGGGTACCATTTTGATGCTAAACCACAGAAGAGTTCATGCCCTAACTCTACCTTACTATTTCCTCCATGACAAGGAGGAAGCCTGGTAAAATAGAAAAGTCATAATGCTAAAGCAGTTCCTATTGATGCTTACTCAAACCTACTACAGACTTTGAATAAATAAGAAATAACATTTTTCTGTGTGTGAAGCCATGAGATTTTGTGTATGTTTGTGAATGGGTCGTAATGTAATTTAGCCTTACTAATATGCAGACTGATGGACATAAGACTAGACAGTAGGGCAAGAACCCATATACAGAAACTTAATTGTCACATGCCCTACAAACATTGGATTTCATCATATAGGGAATTAAGAGTCACCAAAGAATAAAAGAGGAAATAGCATATCAAATACTAGTCTAGAATAAGTCAGTAGATCGATGGATGGATGGATGGATGGATGGATGGATGGATGGATGGATGGATGGATGGATGGATGGATGGGTGGGTGGATGGATGCATAGATGCATGGATGCATGGATGGAAGGCTAGATGGATGAGCAGATGGAAGATGGAAATGTAGTCTTAGTACTGGGAGGACAGGATAGTTCTTAAATTAGAGACTAGAAAAAAAGCCTTTTCCTAAAAATGCATGGGAGCAAAATGGCAACATTTTGAGCTAAGGCCATTACAGTAGTATGAAAAGGAATATGTGATGTTGACAGATATTTTCAGAGAGTCTGCACAGAGTTTGACTAAATGATTGGTGGGACATAGTGGGAGAGAAAACAGGAGGGATGTTTTGAATCCTTTGAACTCCTATTTTCTTAATCTTGATTAAAGAAAAAACATCAATCACTCTTGGTCCAAGCATTGTCAATATTAAGTAAGATAGGAAGATATGAAGTCCTGGTGTCTTCATGGCAGAACAGAAAAGTCCTGGTCCATGAGTCAGAGAAACCAGGAGAACAGAACTAGTCCCTCTAACTTGGTAAGTTTATTGTACCTCTCTAGACATCAGTTTTATCACCTGTGTACAGAGGTCTTTAGACTTCTAAGATTTCCCAGGTCTCTTTACATTTTAAAGTTTCATAATTCTCAAAATAGAAACAAAGAAACAAGAAGGAAAGAAGGGGAACAAGGTAGGTAAGAAAGCTACCAATTAGCTCACTGAGGCCAACGCTCAGCTACAGAGTATACATTTTGTCTCAGATAACACATACTACAGTTTTCAATTATTAAATTTCTATTTTTAGTTATTAATATTATAATTATCCTTAATTTACAAAAGTGAATCAATGGCTCAAGAGCATTGATGATGGAAACATTAACATAAATGCCATAACTCAGGATAGCATATTAACTGTAAGGAGAGGACAGATCTAGGGACAAATGGGGGGAGGGAGAGCAATATACGCCAGAAGAACATAACAATGATTTTATATAAGCTCACAAAAGTGTTAGACTATAAACTGAGGACAGGAACATGACTAGAATAACCTAAAACACGGAATTGCATTGGACTGGTAATGTATTTGCCCCTAGACCTCCAACAAAGTAGCATCAGTTATAAAAATGTTTTTCAGTAATAACAGAAACCCATGAAAGCTTCAATATCATTTTCTAATGAAGTGCAATGACTTCTCTGATAGAACAATAAAGTTTCTCCAAAACAAATGCAAACATTACAAGTGTTCCTCAAGACAAAATTGATGAATTTTGTTGCTGAAGATAATAGAGAAATCAACACTACTGAAGCTTCATAAAATAGGCATATGTTACCTTATTGTCAAGAACTTGGTGAAGCCAGCTAAAAGGGTAATGATAAATATTATCTTTGGAGAGGGAGTAGATATATCAGCAAAATTTCTTTATAAAAGGACAGTGGTAGCAGTTGCCTGATATCAATAATACACAGTGTGGCAGAAAGGTCCACTTCATCAAGTTTAAATTTTATACCTCATAGTTTTGGTTTCCAGTAAACAATTTTCCTAACTGTAGATACCAAAGATACTCTCCTACATTATAATCTGCAAGTTTATGACTTTATATTCTTAATTAAATCCATGATCATTTAGTTCATATTTGTATAAAGTATAAGACTTAAAGATTAAGGGTCTATTTTTTCTTTTTATTTGTGCTTACATTTTGTTTCTCCTTCAAAGATGTCTATTTGCTTCACCATTTATTGGAAGGTCTACCTTTTCTCCACTGATTATATTTGTGTAATACTATTTCTTTTCTTTTCGTTTTTCTTTTTTTTTTTTTGGATTTTAGAGAAGGGTCCACAGGATGTTCTGAGTCTCACTACTAGATCGGACTCGTAGTGATCTGCCTGTTTACAGCCTCCCAAGAACTAGGATTACAGGTGTGAGCCACCATGCCGAGTCTCAATTGCCATCTCAGTGCGCCGTTGGCAGGCCCAGGGATCAAAGCCCAGGGACCTGCACCTGCTTGCAGGCCCTTTAATCCACTGAGTTACTTGGTCCACCCTTGTATAATACTATTTCTGATTTATCTATTCCGTTATAATGATTTATGTATCTTTCTCTTTGTTTAGGCCATACTGTTTTTCTTGTGATAGCTATATAATGTCTTAATATTGGATGGGCTGGTACATCTGTCCTATAATCCCCCAAATTTTTGTATTTATTTTTGTTTTATTGAAGTACAAATATCAGTGAGACAGTTTTAAGATACCTTGACAAGATGGATTTGGTAAATTAATACCCTGCAAACTGTTTTCATAACGTTTTGGTATCATAGAAGGTACATACATGATATTATACTTACAGACATAATTATACCGTATGTTTTTATCAGTAAATTAAGCGTGTAACTGTTTGTGTATCTTATTTTTTATACCTGAATTACATCAAAGATTCAATAATTAATACTTTCTACCTTGTTATTTTCCTAGTGGTTGTCCATAGTACTAGAAGCCAACATAATATCCTGTCCAGGGCTGGCAAGATAGCTCAGCGGTCTAAAGCGCCTCTCAGGGACCGCTGTTTGAGCCCCAGCACCACATGCCATGCCAGCCCCTCCCCCCAGGGCAGGCTGAACTGACCCCCCCACCCCCGCAAAAAAAGAATCCATGATGTGTAGTGAGACACTGTAATAAATAAATGAATTTAAATAATAATAATAATAAAATAATATCCTGTCCAACCACCATTAGTGCAAATCTTGCCTCTCATAGAATTATGTAGAAGCACAGCATTATCTATCCCAACTGTACTGTCCATACACACACATCATGATTCTTCCTTTCTATACCCCTTCCTTTGTCTACACCTGTCAAAGATGGGCACTCCATTGTCATTCAACTAACTTAGGTGCTTGAACTCGACAACACAATCCAACACAGTCCAGCATTCCACAGCAATAGTGAGTTATCCAAAGAAGTTGTCGACTATAGCCATTTACAGCTCAACTTATTATTATGGCCCCGCGGTGTATACTTCATTTTTATACTTTTCTGCTGGATGGTTAAGACCTAGATAGAGCAAGACTTTTATACCAACACATGTACTTTTTCTTTCTTATGAGATCAGTGAGGTCCCCTCAGGGTTTATCTTGTAGTCCTGTACCTTATTCTGTAGTTCCTTTCTGTGTCATCCATGTGGATGAGTCACGGCCAATGCTTGACCAGTTTTCTCTCTCTCTGTGAGAGCCTGAGAGAAAGTTTTCTCTCCATGTTACTCTCCCCAGGCACACTATAGAACTTCAGTCTCTTTCCTCTGTGGCTCCATAATCTCCTTGTTCTGGAAATTTGGAGTTCAACTGAGTTTCATGATGTTGCAGTACAGGTTCTCCTATGTCTTCGCTGACCTTGAAAGGCTAGGGCCAAAATGTTGGCTGGCCTTGTGGCTCTTCTGTTTCTCCAACTTTGATCTGTGAACTTAGGTTGTTAACCATCCAGAAGAAAAGCTGATTAGTATCCTGCAGCATATGCCTTTCACTTTGCCTTATGTGACTCAATTGATTTTAGTTGTTGCTGTACATTTCCATTTGTATTTCTGCTTTTCGCTTCTTATACTAGGGAGACTATACGATATTTACACATGTGAATCCCCCAATTGTTTTTAGGTATTCTAGTTCCTTTTTTTCATAGCTTTAAATGATTGTATGTACAATATATTTTGCTAGAAATTGTATTAAATCTAAAGTTGTACGTATACTTGACTTTTTTCCATTTCATTTATAATATCTTTAGTTTCTTGGACACAAATCTTTTATGTACATGTTCAGCTTCTTATATCTACACATAATTTTTTTCTGATTATTTTGAATGGTATTGTGATCAGGTTTTAAATACTATTTGTAAGTATTTAGTACTAGTAAGTAGAAATACAAATAGGCAGAGTTCTGATGATAAAAACAGATACTCCCCTTCTGTCACTCTCTTGGACAGAAGCTTTCTTTCCCCCGATAAATATTCTGGAAAAAAAAAACATTGATAAATGCTAGTTTTTGTTTTTTAATACAGAGTCTCACTCCGGGGTCAGCATGCCAAGGGATCCGGGGCCAGCACAGCATGAGGTACCAGAATCAAAATCAGATCCATGCACTGGCCAGGCAGGCCCTTAGACTGCTATCCCCTAGCCAGATGTTACCATCTTAATCTTGTTTTTAATCATACAATCTTCAAACTTCAGCCAAATAGTAGGATGTAAAGGAATTCCTTCCTATCAAGGTTGCGTGGTGTTGGGTTTTCCATATAGGTCATGCTTCGTTTATGCATTCCTCCACTGATAAACATCCGAGTTGCATCTACCTCTTCACTATTGTGAATAGTGCTGTAATCGTGCAAATATCTCTTTGCGACCACATATGTTTACCTGGAAGATTATTTCTGATCTGATTTTCTCTCTATTTCTCTACAGTTATTTCTTTATTTCAGTTGCTATTATTTCAAAGATTTCAGGTGTGTGACTTCAAATTTCTTCTATGCTAATGTCTCCTGGCTTGTTCTGAGTGGGCTGGGGGCCTGAGATTGCATTTTTGCTCCTTTGTCTTCTCATTTTCTATTTCAGCAAAAACTCTATTTTTATTTCTGTGATACTTTTTGTGAAATTTTGACAGTAGGCAGCTGTATTTGCAATCTGAGCCTCTCTATAAATAGTCTGTTCTGTGTGTCAGAGATTGTTGATTTGCGTTTATCCCAAGATCTTGCCTTCTCTATTGATTGAGAGTGGGATACTGGTTTCTGTTTGGCACTGCCCGCCATCCTTCAGTATAGGGCTTTGGTGAGGCTATGGCCCAGCACTTCCCAATATTATTACCCAAGGAGAACGTGACTAAGACATATATAATATCCTAGTTACAGTAGTACAACTAGTAATAGCAGCAAGTGAAATTTATAAGTTAACAAACTTTGGTAACTAATGGTTTTATACTTCAGACCATACAAGCAAACACTAGAGCAATAACAAAACAGATCATAAATTGGGAAGTTTTTGGAAATTAATTCCCTTGAATTCTGTCTGTGCACCTTCCATGTACCTGGAATCCACAGGGCAGGCCAGTTCACTGAGTTCCCTCCTAAGCCTCAGCACCTGTAGTCCTGATTCCTCTTGGGGCATACTTCACCTGGCTCCCCAAACTTGTCCACAACATGAGAAGTCTGGGTTTCAGGAGCTGGTATTCTGAGCCAAGACCTCATATTTAACATTCTTAGAACCTAGAACTGACATTGCTGCACTATTTGGAAGCATTTTTTTTAATTTTCTGAGAAATCATGATATCATTTTCCACAGCAGTTGCAGTATTGATTATGTATACTAAGACTTTGCTGAACTTACTTATTAATTCAAAGATTTGTGTGTATGTATGTATGAGCACATGTTCATGTGTATATATGTGTATTTAATGATTCTTTTGGGAATTCTAAATAAACCAGCATGTTATATTTTAAAAAGTGGTAAAATGTAAAAAACATAATTTTTCTATTTCAACCATTCATAAACATAAAATTCACTGTCATTTTTGTATTTACAGTGTTGTGTAAGTATCACAACTACATGTAGAATTATTTTTTCTCATAAAGATACAATTTACACAATTGAAAATCCTTAAGTGAATATTATTGTCATTTGGCCAATACTTATTCTGTGAGTCAGTCTGTAAAGTGGGAACATACACTGGGATTAGTGCTGACCAAGCTCCTTATCTGTGTATTAAGGAAAACACTCCACTCCCTGTCAATTGAAGAGGACATATCTGAGCACTAGTTCATTCATAGATTCCCTCAAAAAAGTCAGTTGGATGTTTGCAGCAGGGTTTTTGGTACTGATTCTATTCTGAAGGTATTTCCATAGAGCAATGTAACAAGTCACAGGCTTAAGGATCAACACCTGCTGAAGAGACAGAAGAGAATCAGGACTGGAAGTCAAGCTGCAGTATATTCCATCAATGTTCTCAATGTTCCCTATTCTCTCTCTCTCTCTCTCTCTCTCTCTCTCTCTCTCTCTCTCTCTCTCTCTCTCTCCCTGCCTCTCACTCTCCTTTCTCTCTCTCTCTTTCATAAGAGCTATGAATCGAATGCCTAGCTCCTCACAGTTGACCTGAATTCAGGTGAGAGGACCAAAATTCCATATTCCCTCATTGCTAAATCATTGGATTTATTTTCCCTTGGACAAGGACATTTTCTTAACCAAGTGAGTTCCCTGAAAAAAGATGACAGCTGAGAGTCATCTAATTATCAAGGAGAAATTTTCCCTTCAATTCTAAAGGAATATCAAGAAAGTGAATCAAATGTCTAGCCCATTTATCTTTTGCATTGCCAGATCCACTTTTTCATATGAGTTCTAGAAGCATGTTCTGCATGATTCCTAGGAGAGGCATAGTAAAAGAAGCTTGTGTGAATACGTGATGTTGTTAGGTCCCTGAATCTATAGGGTTTATCTTCACCCTCTAGAGTGTGTCCAGCAAGGTATCCATAGTTCTGCGCAGTTTTTTTTTTTTTTTTTTTTTGGTTATCCAGTCTGACTCAAGCTTATTATTGACATAGTGAACCAAAATGATATTCTTTGGGGTGTCCAGAAAATTCAGGCTATCTTATGACAGAGAACAGTTAATATAACCATTGGTACAAAGATGCTTGTCTTTTCCAAGTCAGTGCTATTTGTTTTTATGCTCTTTACCAATAGGGTTGGGAAAAAAAAACCATTAGCCAGATAAATTGCCATATTGTATATCTAAGACCATGCTAATCTGTTCAACCAAAAAGTGGCAATTCAGACAACTATATGGTTATCTTTGCTGTGACTTAGTATCATCTTTCAGAATCCATCTGCTGTCTTTAGATGTCATATTGGTGACTTAAATGTAATTAGACTAGAGACACCACCACCTTCCATCTCTGAACATACTAACTATGCATTCTCCCCACCATTAGAGTACAACATTATTTTTAATTTTCTATCTTTTTAGTAGAAAATGTAGACTAAGTCCACTTCAGTGGCTTCCACTTGAATTTCCCTACTGCTTTCACTAATATATTGTGGGGATTGTGCCAATTACCAAATATACCAAATTCTACTTCCAGGGACTAAGGAAATGACCAAGATGGGTTTATGAGATCTATGAACTCAGGATTCTGTTACAAATCCTGAACCAGGACTCTGTTTCCTAGCTTCCAGATAGGGAGTCCACCATGATGATTTAAGTGATTAGCTGTCATTGTCAACTATTACCTTGTGTCCAACAATACTTAAAAATGCTTACATTAACCTCTTCCTCAAGGTAAAATTCTCAAAGTAAAGGATCATAGGTCCCTTTGGAGAAAAAGGGGGGACATTTATGAATGCACTATGGTATTTCATGATACTTCCTCATGGGAATCTTGCTCCAGAAACTAAGGTCCAATAATTGGACAAGGAATCCTAAATTTTACTATAGCAGTGGCTTTTAGTTTCCTGTTCATCTGTCCAGGATTCTCATTTTGTCCCTAAACTGAGTTCTATCAATTTCCCAACACTTCCTCAATTTCATTTTCTCCAGCACATTCTTCATTGCCATGGTCACACACACCCTCCTGTAGAACATATAGTCATCTCATTTTTCATATATATATATATATATATATATATATATCCATTTTTTTGTGTGGAACTGGGGATTGAACTCAGGCCCCTGCACTTACCAGGGAAATGCTTGTTCCACTGAGCCATCAAGTGTTCATAGTGCTGAGCTTTTTCCATGATCCCTTTGTTCATCATCTATCACAGAAATTCATTTCAACTTCAAGTGATGTGAATAACCACTTTTTCCATATTTTGAAGGGCCATTCTAGCACTGTGTTGGCACCATTTTCTAGGAATATGTGCCAGAAGGTTAAAATCCTATTATTTCATATCAATGTGATCACTTTCATTAAATTAATAATCTTCCCTTTTTGGTTAAATACCCTCAGAATCTAGTCCTCTCAGAGACCTTTTCTGGGCCCTATTGGTATAGTTTGGTTAGCTCCAGTTTCTTCAGACAATAACCTACCTCTTCCTTTGCCAGACCCACCATGTCCTATATTGTGATTTAGCCCTAATCATTGACCTAAAGGACAGGAAAAGAGAAGAGGATAGAAGAAAGGAGAAAGGCACCAAGACTCTATTATCTTCAGGCAACAGGGGAATGCCAGTCCTTAGCAGGGACACATGACTTATTTCTATATGTTCAGAAGGTTTAGTTAAATATCAAAATTCAAGGTTTTCTTGAGGCATTAATTTCCATGTTCCAGTCCCATTTCTCAGTATTCCACTATATTAGCAAATCAGTACTGCTTGGGTGTTCAGTCTTGAAACTCACCTATTCTTATAATTAAGTCCTGAGTTTGATCCTCTTCTGCTGAAGGACATCAAAACTTTTGCATATGTTACCATAGATATTCTCTGGGTTTCACACTTACATACCAATTGCCAATTAATTGTGATCAGATTTTCACTATCCTTTATGGGACAGTAGAGTTTAGTTACAATCACCAAAATCCACTATCCTAAATTTATCATTTCCCCCCTATTTCTCTAATCATAACACATTACATAAGCTATCTCATTGTGTTCCACTAGCAAAGTTTGAATGATTATTCTGTCAAATTGAACCTGAGGCTACCTATATCCTGCCTACCACCAGTGATGGAATTTTCATGATCACAAGATACACTGGAATCCAGAATCAAATCTTGTTCCAAATTCTCGTTTCCTCCATCTTTTCTAGTACGGGCTATCACAGGTTGTGAGACATAAACTAACACGCAGGATATGTTTAGGGCTTATTCTTGAGTCAACATCAGTGAAAGGAGAGAGAGAAGACAGGACAGATCAGAGGGAGAATTTTGCTGTGGTCCAGCCAACTTCTTAGGGAGTCCTGAAGCTGAATGACCCATCAATTTATTTGAATTGGGGTGAAAGGGCAGGGCCTCTCCTCTCAGATTAATCAGTCAGCCTCTGGGAGAAGGAATGACCTTGGGTGAAGCGTTTTTATTCACCAAGACATTTCCAAAAATGTCTGACCATTGAGCCCTGTCTTCCCATAGCACTTACAGAAACTTGGGGGAGGGAGAAAACGCGTCCTCCACCACGAAGGAAATGCTGACCACCGGGAGCAGGGTGGCATTGCAGTCACTACTAGATAATGACATATTTTGGCTTTTTGTGAGGAAGGAGGTTGTAAAATGAGATAAGATAAAAAAATAATTTCTTCATGACCATTTCCATTATTTCATGTGGCCTATGATAAAGTCTTACCCATATATTCAGTTTGAACAGCCTGAAACCAAAGGGCTAAAAAAAGGATAAAATAAAGGTAATTTGTTTCAAAACTAAACCATGATATAAACACTAAAAAATGCTCCCCAAAAAGATTATCCTCACTTGTTAGAAACAAACCTTTTGAAAATTATTTTATATATCTGAAAACAGACCTAAATTTGGTTATAAAACATAAATAAACATTTTCAAAGCCAAATGGGACCGGAGAATAGACTAGGAGTCCATCTGCTGTTATCACCTCCCGAGCAGTGCCCCACCGTCCCTCACTCAAGAGTGATAAGCTCATCCACAGAGCATCTGACAAAGCCCTGGACACAGTCTCCAGAGAGAGTCCTTGCCTTGCTTTCTGGATTCATCTGTGACACAGCTATCCAAAACCAAATACATGTACCTTTCCTATACCTTTATAACTATGAGATAGGATTTTCTTATTTAATAAATTTTTTTAAAGAAATAAAAACAAAAGGTCCAAGGAAACAAAGAATAAGTAAAGAATTGACCTCGCACAGATCAATGATTCAAGTGGATGATTCAGATCATGAATGCTTTAATGAGAGATCGCCAGCAGCGCCGTCCGGCTCATTACAATGAGACAATTATCACTTGATTTTTAACATTGTGCTTTATTTCTATCTTGTGATGAATATAATTTTGCAATCAATTTGTTATTACTTAGCTAAATTAATAGAGAAGGCCATGACCACACACACACACACACACATGCACACACACGCCCACACATGCACACTTATAGTATTCCATGCATCAACCAGTAAAGTCTTTTGTTCTATGGTATGTTGAGATTTCCACATAGGACATTTATTTTTCAATTGAAAAACTATACATCTTGCTGTCAATGTCAACTTTTAAATATTTTTAATATCAACTTTTAACCCTATTTTATTGGCTTTATAGTTCTTCCTTGCCACTTTCACATATATTTATTACCTCATCTTACTAAAATATAAGCTTCTGGCATATAGAACACTTATTTTCACATCCATATATTCCTGTCTCCTAGCACAACGCCAAGCACATGGAACATAATTACTAAATGTTTGTTGAATACATGAATGAATGAATAAGTGAATGAAATCTTTACTTGTCCATTCAGCTAAACCTACTTAAAATGCACCTATTAGATCCACTCATCATACGAAAAAGCTCAGTGTACTAGTGAGCTTCTCACTAGTATTTTTAAACTATTTAACAGTTTAAAAATGGTCTGCGTACTACTATATATTATGTAAAACAATATTCTGAAGCCATCTTCAGATGAAAGTCCATAAACGCAACAAACTGATAACCTTGAGTCATCTTTCATTTTTCATTTTCACAGCCTCCTGGGGCAATGACAATGGAAAGCCAGCAAAAACAAGAAAGAGAACCTGGAAAGGATCTGCTGGGCCTTGTTTGGTAAATTGCATTATGCTTTGTGCTGCCTTCATATTTTAATAACCTCCTCCCAAATATCTTCTTAACCCAGGCTAAATCATTCCCTTGTATAATAATGGTGAATACCTGATGCTCAAAAATAACTCCTTTGTTTTGCCTTCTTCCTGCCTGGTATAGATCTACTTGTTACTAAACCTAGGCATCTCCCACAGTCTTTTTGTGTTTTCCACCTATATTTTCAAAAAGCCGGCTGTGCAATTTTGGGTATCCCTGGAGATTATTGACCAGGCTGGGTTTGCATTTATGAGCACATACTGAAGCTGACACAACCCTTATGAGAATTAATAGTTCTTGGAACAATTTGCTTTCACAGCATTTTAAAAACAGCTTCATACATCTTAGGGCAAGGCAGATTTTAATTAGTGTCACTAATAGCTAAGTAATCAGAGGTAAAATAATTGAATGAGTAAACCAAAAGGAGCAAGAGCAAGAAGGTGAACTTGAAGCCTGTGAGGGCTCAAGGTGATAGACATTTCTAGTCTTGGGATGATGTAGTAAATCTTCTATTAACACTGACTAGGAATTACTGACTGCTGGCAGACTTGCTTCATATGTGTGTGGTATCGTTTTAAAACACCCGGTGTTTCCTTCCTCTTACCCTCTCTAGTTATTCCTCTTATTTAATTGTGGTTGCTCTATTTTATAAGCTAAGCAGCTGCCTGAGTGGAGAAGAGGTGAACCATTCAGCATCATGGTTTGCAGTTTGCTGAATGTAAGCCTGCCTAATCCTTGGGTATCATTGGATTACTCTCCCAGAGCAAATTTTCCCAGCTTTCATCGTAAGAATGGGCTCCCTGCCAAGAAAGCACTCATCTGGGCTCATGTCCACCTGGTCCTTCCTGATTGTAGATTCCCACACCCAAGGCCATTAACCAGGGCTTGCAGCCTGAATATTTGCACAACCTTTTCTGCAAATCAAATACAATCTTTGTTGTACAAAATCACTAAGCTCTATGCAGGACTCTGTTTTAAATAGGTGTCAGAAAAAGAGAGAGAAAGGTGCCTTTGATCCTTTAGTCAGTTAATATCCTCTACTTATATAAAATACATTTAGACTTTATTTAAATAAGTTTAAATAATAACCAATGTCAGATCAGAAGATTTAGAGAAAACCAAACACCTATGAGGATTAAGGACACTCTACTAGTTGTTGTATTTGTAAGGTAACTTAAAAAGCCATCTAGAAATTCCTAAACACTTCATAAACTCTATGTCAATTAAAGTTTTAGGTGATTAAAAAACTGTTCACAGTCGTTTGCTGCCTAATTCCCTCCACAGACTTACAGAAGGGAACCTTCTTGGATTTCAAAGGGAAAAAGTCTTTTGCAACTACAAAAAGTGAACAACAGGTTTGAGTCACACAGGTACACACAACATCTATCAATCACATCTAATATTCTGAGCACATGTTAACTCTCACAGGGCCTGGACAATAGCACCTTGCCATTTGAGCACTGATTTTGATCCCTCCTTAGCTAAACTTTAACAACTATAAGCAAGCAATGGGGGTTGGGGGTTGAAAGAGCCCATTTGGGACCCAGGTACTCAGACTCAAAGGATTTAAGAAGCAAAGTGTCACATTCATTACACAGGCGACCACCTGTAATTCCACCTTGAACAGTAGATCTGTTTCAAATATTATGAAAATAAAAGGTTCCTCTGTATGCTTCCCTCTCTTCCGCAAAGCTTCCAGGAGACTGAGTGAAGGAAGTGTTGAACAGGTCAAATCTGCACTCAGGAGCAGAACACTAGATGAATTTTCTTTAGGCCACAGGATTTCTTTTATCGATGTCTTTAGATCTCTCACTGATGCATGAAACCATAGATAGCATCCAAACCTACACATCCAGATCTATATTCCTATTTTAAAAATTCACTTCATAAATGATGTTTATAATAAAGCAGTTACAACTGATGAAAATAATAAATATAATGTCTTTCAAAATGTATATTTTTTTAGTTTTGATAGCTCATGAATTCTTGGCTTGGGACTCTGTTGTGTGCCCCACAACACTGCTGCGTGTTAGCAGAGTTAACCTTTCCTGGTGTCTTTTTCGTACTTTTATGCATATATTTTTTACAGGGATCTTCCAAAAGAGCCCAGTCTCATTTTAACTGAAGATTTGATTTGAGAGGTATCCTGTCTCCTTAATAAACTTCTTCAGCTCTGCCAGAATTGTGACAGCAGTTTCTTCATTAACAGATGCAGCTTCTCCAGTAGAGTTTATATTTTTTGGTCTAAGCCTGTTCCTGAGTCTATATCACCAACCCTTATTACAGTAAGTAGCTTGGTGTCGCTCATTTCAAGGGAACCCTTGCTGAAGTCTTCATATGGGCTTAATGCTTTCTGGCACAGTACCCTTGCCAATCAGAATACATTTCTGTTCATATTTTCCACCACAAATTAAATGCTCCTTCCATCTTGAGCACTCATTATATACCATGACTATAACTTGTGCAGTATGCAGTACAACAGCCAGACTAGCACAAATTTCTTTTTTCTTCAGTTTCATGAATAGAAAAATTCATTCTTCCTGTAGTTTTTAGCATCCTCAGCATAAGTCCTTTTTCTTCCCTTATTAAGCATTTTTACCTTTCCACTTAAAGGAAGCACTTTAGAGCTTCTCTTTTATGTACCCAAATTATTGATTATGCTTTTGTCTGAAGACAGTATAATAAAATGTGGGTTACTTGAACACAAACACTGCAATGCTAAGACAGTCAACTTCATAACCGAGTTAGCCAGCATTGTGCTTTGTGTCTAGATGTCCCTCCAAAGCCTCATGCAGCCAAGGGGTGGACTTCTAGAGTTTTAGAGTGATGCATGGTCCAATGCTTGGATTATGAGTGTGAATGCTGCACCAACCCTGAGGCTAGCAGCCTGCATACACTGTAAAGGAAGGAAAGAGGCTCCCTGCTGCTCCTCCCTTTTGCTCTTGTTGCTTATTCTGTCTTCTGTCACCATAAACTACTATCCTCTGCCATGTGCCACCCTGCCTTAGAGTCATCCATATGGACTGAAACCTCCACAAACTATGAGCTGAATAAACCTTTCCTTTCTTAATTCTGGACATTAGATATTTTGTCTCAGCAATGACAGAAAAGTAATTTAGGCAGCTAGTAAGTGGTTAACAGGTGGGTTGTCTCAGTTACTCTTCTCTCATTGCTGGGACCTGACACCTGACACCCAAAATGAAGGAAGGAAAGATTTATTTAGCTCACAGTCACTGAAGGTTTCAGTCCATACTCAGCTGGCTCTAAGGCAGAGTGACATATGGCACAGAGAGTAGCCATTCATGATGGTGGCAAAGAACAAGAGCAAATGGGAGGTGTAGCAACAACAATAGCTACAGAAAGCAAGTCTACTTTATGCTGCATTCAGGCTATCTGCCCCAGGCTGGGTATAGCACTCACACACATAATCCCAGCAGCACTCACACCCATAATCCCAGTGGATCATGAGTTAATCACAAACTCTAGAAGTCTACCCCATGACTGCATAAGGCTTTGGGGTGGACTGGACATTGTTGCTTATTCTGTCTTCTGTCACCATAAACTATTGCCCTCTGCCTTGTACCACCTCGCCTTAGAGTCAGCCATATGAACTGAAACCTCCACAAACTATGAGCTGAATAAACCTTTCTGAATAAATGAGGAAAGTGAGCCTGAATAAATGAGGAGGGAACAACTAAACACAAACCATAACTTGGGCAGTATACACAGAGTAAATATGCTGGAAACAGAGATGGTTCCCACCCTTTGCAGGAGGGAGAGGGACAATATGAGCTTTTATCATGCTCTTCAGAAGTTCACACAATTTAAAACTTTCTAATTATTTCTGGGATTTTCCACCAAATATTTTCAGACCATAGTTGGCTAAAGGTAACTGAAACCTTAAAAAGCAAACCACACATAAGGGGAAACTACTGTACTTAATTGACTTAATTGAACTTTGCATATTAAAAGTGTCAGAATAGAAAAGAACACATTCTTGCTGAGCTGGGTCTTTCTTTTTTCATACTTTCCAGCCTTTCTATTGCTTTCCAGAGTGGCCACAGCCAGAGGAGAGATGTTCCTTCTCCTGTGCCCTCAGCCCAACAGAGATAAAATGAGGGTGTGTGTGCTGCCAGCCTCACTCCTCCCACCCTTTAAATCTGCAGAAAGCAAAGGGCAGAAAGGACTTGTGGCCCACTTTCAAAAAAAAGAAAAGGTTTAAAGTAGTCTGGATGAGCATGGAACTTAGGAAAAGTTAGAAAATGCCATGGTGTTCAGTAACAACAATATGCCTTATTTTAAACATAAATTCTTAAATACAAGGGACCATATTTTTATGAAGAGTGGAAGTGACATCTAACAAATGTGTAGCTGATAAGAAGCTTAACTGGAGCTCAGCTTCCATTCATAGAAGTCTGTTTGGCTTGATATGGACTAACACTCCCAAGTTTCACTTTGCATTTCTGGGTTCACCAAACTTTCAGATTCAATACTGAAAGTCAAAGTGAAACCCCCCATGAAGAAAACCACATTGATTTTTACCTGACTTAATGTCAATATTTTGAAAAATTGACAATAAATCAGACCTGTTCACTCCATGCTTGTCTTTGGGAGTATATAAAATTCCACCAATAAAGTGTCAGCAAATTTGACTTGACTCAGAAATGTTTACCAATGCAAGTGATGGAAGGGCAACAATATAACTCCCAACCTGCTAATGTTAGATAGGCTGGGTTCACATTCCCCAAAATTTAAGAATGAATTCTGAGCTGAGTGTGGTAGTATACTCCTATAATCCCAGCACTCCTGGGAGCCTAAGGTAGGAAGTTCATTGTAAATTCAAGACCAGCATGAGCTACAAAGTGAGCTCAAGGTTAGCCTGAACTGTATAGCAAGACTCTATCTCAACAAAACAAAAGCAAAAAAAAATTCTAGAAAACAATGAACATTAACAATAGGAAAAAATTACCAAAAGATATAGGTCCTACAAGACAAGAAATGACCTGAGAGTCAGTTAGCAACAAGCCCACTTCTCAAAGGAAGTTTTATAGAACAAAATCATAAGGTGGGTACACCTTTTTGACCCATGGGTACAACATGGGTCAAAACTATGCTCAACCATAACTATCTTAGGGGCTGTCCATTTTCCCGCCTTTTTGCCTGTTCAACAAAGTCACCTCTCTCTGCCTCAACCAATAAGATTACAAGTATAGCCACTTAGGTAATATTGATCCAGTGGGGAAGCAGACCACGTAGCAAATATGCATGGAAAGAACAAAGACCTTTTCAGGGAAGGATGGATTAGAAGGCCCTGGTTACCCACCTGGGTGACTGTTCTCTATCTAGACTTTACTGGACCAGGTAATACTGTGTATTCCTTGTGAGGCACTTAGGCCTGTTCATTCCCTCTTATCTTTAGGCCTGGCCTTTAACAGATTCTCATCCTCTGCACTGATCCCCCAAGAGCCTAGCCCTGCCTGACTGCCTATAATATTTTTACCCATCTTAGCTGTCTATAATACATGGGTTTTAAATAAAATCTTTTACATATATCTAAAATTCTTTATAGAATCCTGTCAGAATGTCTCAGTTCCTCCAAGTGTTGTATTTAATGTTTGAGTGAGGAAAAAAACCGAGCACTTCTAAGTTTTAACCTGTTGTAGTGTTCTGTGAAAACAAGAATGCCCTAAGTCCTCCAAAACAAAGACCTAAAGTATACATAGTTAATATGTATACAAAAATGAGAAAAACAGAACCAGCTCAGGAAGACAAATACCTGTAGGGTAGATGAGAAGAAAAGAAAAACAATGGAAGGGAAGAAACATCAAAAGACAGATTTCTTTTTTATTCATTACTGGAATCCATAGAATTTTCACTTGTTCCTGGAATAGGTGAATTTGAAATGCTCAGCTGATGTGCAGTGCTGACCCACTTGGTCTACCTGATTGATCCACCAGTTGACCTGCTGCTGAATCGGGTCAGTTCCTTTCTCCAGGAGCCACCTTTCTTATTCCAGGACATCCTTTGGTGCTGTTCTATCTGTCAGCCCTGGACAGAGGCCAGCGGGGCTTCTGTGAGGCAAAGAGCGAAGACGCTGGGAATGTATAAACAGCAGAGCAGGCCTGGTCAAGTCAAGGACCAAAGGCATGGTGGGAGAGCCAGAGCTGGGTCAGGTGAGAACAGGTCACTCAGGAAGGTTGGAAAGCAGCAGGGCAGGTGGAGACCACTTAGATGACAATGACAATACAACCAAACTTTTTTTTTTTTTTTTTTTCTAGAACCAGGAATTAAACTCAGGCCCATCTCCCTGGCCCTAATACATCCAAATCTAATCCTTGAAATCAAAACCTGGCAACTTTGAGGCATAGAAGTTCTCCCCTTTGTGGAAACAGGAACACATTAGTGTTTCCATCCTTTTTCTTCTTTTCTTTTTTTCAATAGTCTTTTTTGAGGCAGGGTTCCACCATGCAGTTTAGGCTGGCTTTGAACTCACTTTGTAGCCCAGGCTGTCTTTAAACTCACAGTAATCCTTTCTGACTCCAGGAGTGCTGGGATTACAAGTATGCACCAGCATACCGAACTCCATCCTCTTCTCATAAAAGAAAATGATAATTCTGTGCTTTAGTTTGCTAATAAAATTCAAAAGGGCCCAAAGGGAAAATGAGAAGAAGCAGACAGCTTACTGGCCCACTCTGCCCTTTTAGTCATCTACTTCCCAACTAGTGATGATGTCCTTGTAGATGGTGGCTTCTCTCTGTCCTGAGATCCTAGTCCAGTTACCGGCACTTGGAGGACAGTCACGAAAAGTATTCAATATGTAGTTTAAAGCAGAGGAATGGCCACATCATTTGATACATGCTTTTTTTTTTTTTCCCCCTAGTACTGGGGAAGAAGGTGTTGAACCCATGGCTGCACTGCACACAGGCAAGAACTCTACCACTGAGCTAGACTCCAAGCCACCACTTGACACGTTCAGTCTGGATGGTTTTCAGATATATCTGAAGCATTTCCTTGGGGAAATCAATTAAATGTCACCAATCTCCGAGGAGCCCTATAAGTGCCACTCTTGGGCTCAGTTTGCCTTCTTAGAATGAAAGTGGTTGTTTCTTTTCTGGAAACACATGAGGAAGTATTTAATAGGCGGTCCATTTTCCCGCCTTTTTGCCTGTACAACAAGGTCACCTCTCTCTGCCTCAGAAAAAAAATAATAATATGTATATTTCCTTGCTGCAAAAAAGCCGTTGAAAATTAAACCACAGAACAGCATTTTAATGAGAACATGATTACCTAACACCCAGCTATGGTTTTAGATGGCCTTGTGCCAACCTTCCAAGCTGCTACCACAAGGCCAAAGGAGACAGAGAGAGAATACGAAAGAAAGAAGTGATTAGCATCCCCTCCGTGAAGGCGGCTTTCTTGGGTGGCTTCCAAATAGATCTCTCTAGAAGGACATAGGTTATTATTGGTGTCTACAGTTGAAGAAAACTTTCTTCCTGTTTTGAAAAACTTGAGAGAGAAAAGGGGGGCCACCCTTGATTGAGTACATGATGTCCTGAACTAGGTGTTTTCAGCACTGAGGCTGCGCAGTGAGCAGCTGTCCCAGGCACTGTCTACCTCATCACTTGTCTTCTGCGTAACCAACCACTTGCTATTTCTGTAGCCTAGGTTACAAGACCACAGGTGCCAATTTACAAGGCGGAAGTTTTGCCAGCCCTCAGAACATTCTCCTCCCTGGTCAGTGATCTACCCCAAAGCGGATCAAGTACCGCACATAAAGAAGATCGGTGCTAAAATTATGTGAGGGTCATTTCTCAGGGACATTCTTTTATCCATCTCCACTCAGCACCACACTTAAGTATTCAGGGCCATGCTACCAATCCCACCTCAAATATTCTGATTTAACCCATGAACTGCCTTCTGCAGTTGCCTTCCCATCAGTTCCAGGCAGCCAGGTGGCCCTGAGTGGCAGTAGCAAGACAAGGATCACAGAACCGGAAGACAGTGGGGTAGACCCCCTTCATTCCACAGACCAAGCAAATTAAGACCCACAGGGAACTCAGTTTTTCCCCAAATCATGTAACTTCTCAGCTCCAGAAACAAAAATGTAACCATCTGATACAAAGGCTAGGGATTGCTCTAGTCTCCTACCTGCAGTTTCCTTTCAGTAACAACATAACTTAAATGACTTCCTGCCGAGTGCAGAACAGTCCCTTCATAAATGCTACTTTTCTTCCTGGCAAAGGACTCCTGCACAGTGCTAAATCTCATTAAGGATAACTAGCACAGCCCCATGCTTTCTTCCAAGAGTAACATTATCTGGAAGGTAATAGCACAGACTCACTAGGCACAGAAACAGCCCATGCAAAGCCGGGGGCAAAGAAGGTTCCTAATGGGAAGAATACAATGCAAAGTAAAATGCTCTCTCTTTACTCTCTTCACCTAAATAACGCTCCTGTACTAGTTTTATCTTACTTTTGTGACTACTTTTTTCAGGAAGCCTCTTATATTCAGTTTTGGTTAGACTGTAAGTATACCTGTCTGGTTCCTCAAGGGCTCCATGGGCACAGTTCTTGGTCTGTTTTGTGCACTGTTCACCCCATGCCTTGTTCCTGGACCATAGCACTCAGTAAGAGTATATGAAGGTAGGAGGTGAATATTTATCAGGAAGCATTTAGCCAGAACCTGAGATTAGAGGTGGGTGTAACATGGAAAGGATTCCTATCAATGCAGAAAGCTATGTAGAAATGGGTGACTGACACCCACAAACACACCATGGAAAATCACTATAATCTGTGCTAGTGAGAAATTAGTGAGGCGACCTCTCCCAGGGGTATGACAATACTAAATAATGAAGAGGAGCAGGCAAAGCTAGGCTATCTATCTCCTCACCCGCCTTCTGAGTACCCATTTGCTGTATGTGTAGCCTAGGTTACAGGACTGCAGGTGCTGATGCTCTACCATTTCTAATACTCTGGGAGGACAGGAATGCTGAGGATGATGACATTCAAAAGGAAGAGGACTTTAAAAAGCAAAAGAGAGACTGGGTGTGGTGGCACATGCCTGTGATCCCAGCTCTTGGGAGGCTGTAAACAGGTGGATCACTATGAGTCCAATCTAGTAGCAAGACCCTGAACACCCTGTAGACCCTTCCCTAAAACACAAAAAAAAGCAAAAGAATTAAGAGACACAAATCCAGTCCACTGGGTTTTAGAATCTGATCTAGGGACACATTTTTTTATGCTGGAAAAGAAAGCTTTCAGACTTCCCTGTGGTAGCTGAGGTTTCCTACCCCCAACTTTCAAGTGTTGATTCTTTCTCAACACCTGAAAAAAAGGGTCCAGTTTCACCTTCAGAAAGTATAGAACAGTCAGCTGCAGTGAAGAAAAAAAATGATTTACAACCTCACAAATCCTTCTGAAACACTCCTGTAAAGGAAATTCAAAATGGACCACAGTCTTGTTTCGGCCAAGCCAGGGTGACAGTTTAATGTGGTGAGACAGACTGTAACTGAGGAAACCACTTCTCTTTGGGAACTGCTCCCTCTGACTTCAGGGAGCTGTTCACTCTGGCTTGTAACTGGTGCCCTTGCCAAAAAGTGAGTATCATCTTTCGCTTGGGGGGTGCCAGTAGGCATTTACCAAAAACAAAGATGTTTCAAAAAGAACTATAACGGCAAAGGGTGCACTGTTTCTACTACTTTGGCTCATCCATGGGGTAATGATGCCAACGAGAGAAATGATTTGTCTGAGAAAGGAGTATGTCAAAGAATCATAGGAAATAATGGAACTTGGTGTCTTAAGACATGCCCTGCCTCCCATGTCCTAGCTTTTAGTGTTACCTTGTAGGCAGACAGATGCTACATGAAATAGATTGTCAACTCAAACCAACCAAGTGAGATGCTATGTTGAAAGAGAAGACTGGAAAGTGTGAAGCTAGAAGAGAGGAGAGACATATTCCTATGGACAGCTAGCTGCCTGGCAGCCCTGGACTGTTGCTGGAACACTCTACTCTCACTAAGTAGAAAACCATGATTTGGAAACAAACAGGATAGGAACCTGATATTCATTGCTATTCCCCAGAAATGAACACCTTAAAGTGATCGATTTGGTGACTCCCAGGCAGGTCCATGGGCTAAGCTTGCATAGAGCATCAAGGTCACAGTTGAATAAGGACAATCCATATGACTGACCCTACTGTGGGAGCCTGCTGTCTCTCAGGAGCTATGCCTCTGTCAGGAGCCATCCCTCTCTCAGGAGCCCTCTGGAAGCAGATCTGAACTTCTGCATGGCACCTCAAACAGCCCATATGCCAGTGATCACTAAGATCTCCATGCCCAAGACAAGAGTCTTTCTAATCAAATGTGTACTTCTTAGGAGCCAGACAGAAACCCATGGAGTCTAGACTACCACTTGCTTTGTCACTCCCACACTGTAGCAGATCTAAGAAATGGCAGCTGCCACCCTTCTGCCTCTGGGTGACCCACTTGCTGTGGGGTACAGTAGAGAGCATGGAGTGCCTGAATTTTGTGGTCCTCACTTCATATATAAGATGAGTCCATGTACATCAAGCAGTACTTGCCTATAATTCCAGCTACTTGGGAGATGAGGCTGGAGGATCACAAGTCCAAGCCCAGCTGGGGCAACTGTGAGATCCTGTCCCAAAATAAAAAGGGTTGAGAATGTAATTTAATGGTAGAGTGCCTCTGCATGGTTGGATCCTCATAACAAAAAGGGAGGAGGAGGAGGAGGAAAAAAAAGAGAAGGAAGAAGAGAAAAGGAGGAGGAGGAGGAGGAAGAAGAACAACAAGAGGAGGAGGAGGAAGAAAAGGAAGAGGATGAGAAAGAGCAGGAGAAGGAAGAGGAGGGGGAAGAGCAAGAGAAGGAAGAGGAGGGAAAGAGGGAGGAGGAAGAAGAAAAGGAGAATAAAAAAGAATAGGAAACAGAAAAATAAATCTTGAATTAAAATGTTTTATATACATGTACCAACTCCCAGAATGAATGTAATCATTATGTTCTACAAATGTGTACTAATAAAAACTCTATATTTTTCTTAAAAACAGGAATGAGATAAGCTTTGAATGCCCTTGACCTTCTCTTCAGCATAGGCTTCCCCAGTCCAGAACTGGCACAGGACAGGGTGCCAAGTGACGACAAGCACAGCAAGACACAGGCACCATCATCATTTCCACTTTGCAGATCCCCTAAAACATGGTATGGTCCACAGACACACTGCTGGTGAGCCCAGGCCCCAGGGTAGATGACAGCACTAGGTGTGTCAGGCACTCTTCAACAGCACCGCCCTGCCCTGATTTCTGCAGTTCTCTCCTGTCATTTGGATCACACCAATTTTGTACTTGAAATCTCAGTTGTGGGTTCGAGGTCATAACTGTCCCTCCTCAAGAGGGGACACACCCACTGTTCCCTGGTTTCAGTTGTACATTGGGGCTCCAACTGTCACTCCCCAGCCGCCACACTGGTTTCACTTCCCTGGGCCCTAATTCACTGTTTCTGAAATAGGGATCTATCTACCAGAGTATGTGTGAGAAATGTGAAAAGGGGCAAAAATATAAAGCTCACAGGAGCCTCACCATGACACTGTTCATGCATTAGTGAGCATCTCACAAACAAAAAGCATTGTGATGAAGTATTTTTGTCCTTTCATAACAGTCTTCTGTCTACACTCTGGCTGACATCAGAGTCACAGAATTTTTAAAAAATACAAATGCTCAATGCCCCACCCCATCACTACCAAATTAGAAACACTAAACTTGAAGCCCAGGGTTCTGAATTTTACCTCAGTGCCCTGTAGTGCAGGGGTGAAGGCCAACCTAAGGTTTATCTTTTCATAAGGTTCCATAAAGGATTCTTGCCAGGGTAGGAAGTGGTTTAGATTACCTGAAAGCTTTCTCCCATTTAACTCTTTGATTTGACTAGTTCTCGAATGGTAGATCCCTGCTGCAAGTTGAGAGAAATATTTCATCCTTCACATTCCACATGGGTCTTCTCCTAAACTCATCTCTCTCGCAGTGAGAATAGGGAAAGACTCCAAGCACCAGGCAAAAACTATACCCTTTCCAGGGCTACTTTTCCTGCACCACACATGAGTATCACTTCTAACAATGACAGAGTTTCATGCATCACCAAATGAAAGCTGGTAATGTACTGACGAACAACATTCTTAAACACCAAAAAATAAAATAATAAATAATTCTGATGAATTCAAGACATTTCCAAATAAATTCAGTATTTTATTCATCACAACAGCATCTACATGTATTTAAGTTTATAGTACACTATTTAGTCTAAAGAAAAATTTGAAATTTGAGAATATTTGCACCTTTTACAGTTACCTTCATGGGGGTATACTGCCCTCAAATGGGGAATAGCTTGTGCCCCTCTGTCAGAATCAAACTTCAGTGACCACCCTCATGTGTTCCAATATCACCCCCAAAAAAACCCAGTTGTGGAAATACCAGATAAGCTGCCAGTGAATAACAAGAAACCAGAAATACGATCCAAAGCCAAGAAAAGAGAAAATGGATTAGAACATAAGCTCTTCCCATAGCAAATTATATCTATGACTATTATGGTTTGTGACTAGTTATCCCCCCAAAGCCTCATACCGTCATTGAAACAGCTTCTAGAGTTTGTGATTAACGCACAGTCCAATACTGGGACTATGGGTGTGAGTGTTACACCCATCCTGAGGTGGGTAATCTGCACACAATATAGAGAAGGGAGAGAGGCTTGCTAGCTGCAGCAGTCACAGCTCCTCCTTCCTTTGCTCTTTGCTGTTTGCCACTGCCATGAATCGCTGTCCTCTTCCATGTGCCAGTTTTCCTTACAGCCAGCCATGTATGGACTGAAACCTCCAGTACCTATGAGCTAAAATAACCCTTTCCCTCCTTAATTTGGGGTGTTGGTTATTTTGTCCCAGAAATGAGAGGAAAAATAACTGATACAATGCCAACCTGAAGCCATACTCTGTAGACCAAAGATGATCGCCCAAAACACAGACCACAACACTCAGCAAAAGTAGTATTACAATGGAGCAAAGGCCGGGCAGTAAAGGGTAGCTTCTTTCCTTAACGACAGTTATGGCACAATTTTCAAATAAAAGCACAAGTGTAGAGTGTATGCTATTTCCAGTGTCCTGTTGAAATTATGCTTCCCGCTGAAGAATTATTTTACCTTCAGTTGTTTGGGATATGACTGTTAATAATGTGCCTAAATAGGAGGCAGGGTAGTGCTATGTGACCTCCCTGTTTAAATTCCAATCCTTTACAAGATCTGTCCCCAGTTACATTAGTTTGTAATGACTTATCCCTCATATAAACCACTGAAGCCCAGTCCTGGTCATTCTAATTCTGTAACTCTGATAACACTGAATACCATCAACTCCTTGTGTTTTGTATAAATCATTTCTATCCATAAACAGTTCGGATGATTTTTATCAGAACTGTTTTGGTTTTGGTTTTGGTTTTGTTTTGTTTTGTTTTGTTTTTGTCTTTTTGAGACAGGGTCTCACTATGCAGTTCAGGCTGGCCTTAAGCTCACTTTGTAGCTCAGGCTGGTCTCGAACTCACAACAATCCTCCTGCCTCAGCCTCCCCAGTGCTTATCAGAACTGTTATAATACCACCGATGTGTATTTGAACTCAAATTCATTAGGACATTTGGTTCTTCCCTTTTGCCCTCTCTCGCATAGCTTTTATCACAATCTCCAGTTTTAATCAATAGCGAATCACATCAATCTATTTTGACCTAACCTGGTGTTGACTCCAACAAGTGAATTCCAGATTTGATATCTTCCCCAGGGAGAGACCTAGAGATACAAAGAATCTTGAAAGCTTTTTTTTTTTGTCTGCAAAGCTTGCTATTGCTGATGGTTATCTTTTAAGATGTGCAAGGAGATGAAGTCAACTCAATGACATCAGTAACAGGATATAAATATGCAACCCCCAATTCCCACAACTCAGGATACAGGTGTTCGTTGAGAAACCAACCCCAATCTTTAAAAAGTAAAAGGGTAAGCCTTCAGACTTTCTCTAAAAAGTACTATCTGCCCTTCACCTCTATTCATCACACTATTGTTGCTGTTCTAGTCCCCTGCACCTCCTCCTTCCTCAGCCCTGTATCAGTGAGGTCACTCCCCAAAACTGTAAAAAAAAAAAAAAAAATTAAAGAAAGAAAAAAGTAGGACTTTCATGTGGACAGAATTGAGCTGGGAGAAGGAAAGCATAAATCAATATTTGGAGTAATCAGTCAGCTGAGTAGAATATAGACCAGAGCTGTCTGGAGAGGTGCATTTTTTTTTTCTTTTGGCAGAACTGGGGATTGAACTCAGACCCTTGTGCTTGCCAGAGAAGTGCTTATTCCACTGAGCCATCTTCCCTAGCCCCTTGGAGAGGTGCTGGTTCCCTAAGATCTCTCCTACATTCAGCCTCCTTCCAACTCCCACTCCACCAAGCTAGCCAGAACTGTATTGCCTACCACCTTAGCTACCTGAGTAATTTTTTTAAGACAAGGTTTCATTAGGCAATTCAGGGTGGCCTTGAACTCATGTAATAGCCCAGGCTGACCCTGAACCACAGTAATCCTCCTGTCTCAGCCTCCTGAGTGCTGGGAGTACAGAAGCACACCACCTAGTCCAGCTCCCCAAATAATTTTTTATTTAATCTCTCCACCTCAGTTTCTCTTTCCAACCATTCAATATTCCTTTTACAGATTAAATACTTAAAGCTGAGCTCTGACCATCTTACTCTCCAAATTAAAATCTTTATAGTTTTCCTATGACTTGATAGGAATGTCTAGACCTCATAACCTGGTCCACAAAGCCAACTGTTCTCTGGCCTCAATGCACTTCTCCAAGGGGCTGGGGAGATGGCTCAGTGAAATAAGCACTTCTCTAGCAAGCACAAGGGTCTGAGTTCAATCCCCAGTTCCACCAAAAGAAAAAGAAAATGCACCTCTCCAGACAGCTCTGTTCTATATTCTACTCAACTGACTGATTGCTCCAAATACTGATTTATACTTTCCTTCTCCCAGCTAAATTCTGTCCACATGAAAGTCCTACTTTTTTCCTTCATTTTTTTTTATATTTTTTGTTTTTTTACAGTTTTGGGGACTAAACCCAAGCCATCATACTAAGCTACATCTCAAATGTTTTTTAAAAGAGTCTCATTAAGTAACTATCTTGTTGACTGGGCGTGGTGGCGCACCCCTGTAATCCCAGCTCTTGGAAAGCTGGGGCAGATCACTATGAGTCCGATCTAGTAGTGAGACCCTGAACACCCTACATACCTTTCCCCAAAATATATATTTAAAAAAAAAAAAAACTATATTGTTCCCAAGGGCCTCAAACTCCTGCCTCAGCTACTAATCCTCCAACATGCATCTCCTCTACAAAGGTCCTCCTCTTTCTTCCTGGACCTGTGTGTACAATGCCTGTTTTGCTCTGGTTTATTGCATAGTTTCTTGTGTTCTTGTGTCCTGTAGGAGACTTACGTATTTTGAAACTAAAGACAGTATGTTATTCATCTAGTACCTTTCCCAGTACCTAGCAGAGCTCTGTATACTGTAGATACTCAAAATAGTTTGTGGATGGGGGTGGTAATAAAGAGGCTTCAAAAATAAAAGAGAGGGAAATCAGAAGAGCTAGAGAAAACAGGAAGAGAAGCTACTAAAGAAGCAGGCAGGTCCTGAATATGAATGAGAAAAAATTCTGTGAGACAGATGCTATAATATAAGAGCATGAATACTAGGTTTATGAAAGAGAACCAAGGAAACTTGCTTGCACCATGACAGAACTTAACACTAACTTAATTTTATTCAGTGGCAGACTCAACCATCTTATTATCTCCCCTACCTTTCACAGCAGGGTGGGGTCTTCATGCTGAGAATTGTTCCCTGTGATCTATGAAGCCATAATGGGTAGAAGCTCACACCATCTTACATATCTCTGCTGGATTTAATGAAAACATCTTATCTAGTAAGATAGTAATTAACTTTTAATTAATGTTGTTTTAGCTCACAAAGTAGCCCGTGGATGGTCTTCACATCAACCCTGCAAGATAGTTAACAGAATGCACCTCTGCACTTGGGAACCTGCTAAGTGCCTGCTCTTATGCTGGGGTCTCCTTGGTGCTCTTTGAATTTCTCTTCCCCACTTAATGCTAATGCACACTCAGGGAAACCCATCCACTCCAGTTTGCACAACAGAGACACCACTTTACGCTTCCTCTTAGCCACAGGATTCTGGGGTAAAATTTCTTTTCTGGCTTCAGTAAATTCACCCCCAAAATCAAGTTGTCTGGGGGAAGAACCAGAGTAGCATTCACCAAGGAAATCCTTAGGGTCCTCCCCTTGGATTGGGGGTGTCTATCACCAGACAGACATGCCTAGTTTACTGTGCTGCTCTATGGTTGTAAGGAAACACACACACACACACACACACAGCCATTGCACCTTGGCTCAGCAACAACAACAAAAAAAAAGAGGGCTTGCATAGTAAAACCCACTTCCCTCACTATCAAGGGAAGAGAAGAGAGTGTTTACATTGAGAACAAAGTCAAGCAGCAAAGGGGGAGAAACTCAGACTTGAATTGGCCTGTTTTGGCCAATTTCAGATTCTCATGGATGCTTCCTGCTCCCCATGTTCAGCTCTTTCTTCTGCAAAATTCACTCAAGACTAGCTCAATTGTGAGGAGACACAAAAGCATGGGGCAGGGAAACTGCAAACAATAGTTCCAGAGATCAGAGTATTCTAAGTGGTTCTGCCTGACTAAAGCAGGCATGAAATAGATTTTTCAATGAGAAACTGAAATGTGCAGCTTGAAAAAAAACATAATGATGTACTTTGTAAGATTTGGAAAAGAACCTATTGTTTTCATACTACAAACTTTAAAAAAGTAAAGCTAACAAAACTCTTTTGACTGTTAGGGAGTGAGCAGAAGACAGAAGAAATTGCCTCTAGATACCTGTATTTTCAAGAAAGAGTCTTCAATTCCTGGAACCTATCAAAAAGGAAGGTCAGCTAAATGTTTATGTTTAGCATAAAAAGGGCAGAAGACATCCTTGCCCACCAGGCACCAGACAGTCGCTTTCACTTTCTAGGCCCATCAGTGACCCTCAGCCTCGGAACTGCTAGACAGAAACTTAGACAGGACTCCATGGTGATGCCCAAGTGGGCTCTCCCCCCTTTAGAGTTGGGGGTAGGACCTAGAGAAACAAGGAGGAGAAGAGAGGAAGTGGGAGCTAACTGAGACTTCAACAAACTCAGAAGTGTGAGCAGGGAATGCAGTTCCATGGTATGCTTGCCCGGGCACCATAAAAACAAAACATAAAGACTCAGAAGCGCTTGGGCAATGGCTTGTGCTCCTGTGTGGGTGGGTGCACGCATGTGACAGAGGACGGGGAAAGCTTCACTGCAAGAAGGGCAGATGCTTTTTTTTAAGGCTGGCAAATCACCAAATTGTGACCAAAACATAGTACACCCCATATGAGTGAGAGACTATTGAGAAAAAAGAAACCCTCCAAAAAGTAACCATCTGCCACAATGCTAATACTGAAGTGAAATTTTACCTGGCAAAGAACAAAAAAAAAAAAATCATTCTGTCATGAAAAAGCAAATTCTAAATCAGTTTAGGGAGACATTTAACAATGGAGCTGGGATATATCCTCTCATTTATCATCAAAGACAAAGTTCTCAGCAATCTGGACTTGTCAACAGAGATCTGTTTGTGGAAGGCTTAACCCAAATTGTTCAGTGTCATTCAGTGTCTCTCTGAGCCTCACACCCGTGATCCCAGCATTCTGGGAGGTTGAAGCAGGAGGATCGAAAATTCCAGTACACCCTAGACAATTTAGCAACTTATTGAGATTCTTCCTCAAAAAACAAAAAATTAAAAAGGGAATGGGGATATAGCTTAGTGTGAAGATCCAGTTCCATCAAAAAAAGAGAGTGTTTTTGGATGTCCATTGATATCATTCTGTCTTCCTGGCCAACAAGCCATAAACAATCCAATTGTTAATTGATTTCCCTACTGTAAAGGGACAGACATAGTGGAGACAGACACAGGACCTCTGATGACTACCCACTCTTGGGGCTGCCCCACCAAGGCTGTCAAGAGGCTGCAGAAGACAAACTGGACCCACATTAACAGTGCCACAACACTTAGACACAGGAATAAATGAGAGAGAAAAAATATTGAAAACACAAAACATACATACCCCCTTGGTATTTAAGTGACTTTAAAAATGTTTTCATTTCCTCCATCTAAAAAAGAAACTGCTCCAATGCAGCGCTAGCCCAGCTTACAGACATCCCAGGAAATGCCCCGAACTTTGAACTGAAGAGGAGGGGAGGAGGGGTCCTAGATGATAGATAAACCAGTGTTTTCTCCAGGCAGCCATCAGCACCTCCTGAAAGAAACCCATCTGGGTACATATCTTCCAACAGTTTTTAAAGTATTCCTATAACTTGGCTTTGCCTAATATAAAAGCAAACATGGGTTAACCTCATTGTTCATTAACCTGCTTCCAATTCATTTTCCTATACTTTTTTCCAAGGCAAGTATATTTGAAAGTCTTAAGAGGTCTTAAAAAAAAAAATAGCACTAAATCCTTTAGGTCACTAATCCCAAATCTTCCATGTTTGGAGATAATTTCTTTTATGAAAGAAACCCTCACCTGGCCCAATTTCCCTCTCAAACTTTGCTACTGGAACAAAGAGGCCTCTCATTAGACTCATCCCTGTTGCTGAAGAAGTAAGTGTCTCAGAAAGAGCACATTTTGCTTTAGCCTCGGCATAGTTTTGACTGCCATTTTCTTTGGCTTCATCTCCTGGCTTCTCATCTGGGTAAGCTCCAGCTGAGTTAGACCCAGTGGGTAGAAAACAGGAAAGAGGTTCCTATGCAAAAAAAAAGGGCTAACTACAACCAGGTCAGCCCTGAAGATGACCAGCAGCCTCAGGGACAGCCTGTCCCTGAAAGTGTTCAGATGGGACTGCCCTCCTGGTTTCATCAAAGGACTGCCTTGTGATGGCTGCACCATAAGACCAAATGACTCCAGAGATCCTATCAAAGATTCGGTCACAGAGCCTGTAACAGTAGGAGGGGCTATCAGGACACATGAGAAACCTTGCATTACTTTTCTTTCCTTCCTTCATCACACAAGTCCCTCTTCTGCCCTGCAATTAGAAATAGGAACATTTCACACTTTATTTAAGGCTCCATTTCCCTTTATTTCACTTTTGTGGGTAATGGCAGAGAAAACCATTAGTCTGGCTAATTAAAACTCTCCATTGACAAGAAAGACACCCTAGCAGCTGCAACATGAACTAGCATTAAAAATAAAACTTGTTTATTGAGCATTTACTATGGATCCTACAGTGTCTTGGAGATTTTATATGTAAATAAGCTTTAATCCAACGATCTAAAAAGTGAAATATCATTTTTACCCGGATAATGCAACAAAGACAGAGATATGCTTGCCCAGTGTCTAGACTTGTAAACTACATGCTGATAAAGCAGCTCTCAAAAATAAATCAGTAAGGCCTGATTTAACGCATTTGCTGATTTCCACATTATAAATATTGCCACTGTGGCCACTCAATGTCTCTGATTTTTTTTTTTTTTTTTGTCTTTTTTTTTGTCTTTTTGAGACAGGGTCTCACTATGTACTTCAGGCTGGCCTTAAGCTCACTTTGTAGCTCAGGCTGGTCTCGAACTCACAACAATCCTCCTGCCTCAGCCTCCCGAGTGCTGGGATTATAGGCATGCGCCACCACGCCCGGCTGTCTCTGATTTTTGAAGCTAGAAAAGCTATGCAGAGTTGGTACCCAAGTACCTGTATGAGCCAAGTCCAGCATCCTGTGCTTGAATCACATAATCACACAGTCTAGCTTGCAGTTCTTTCTACTGTTGCTCTTCCTGGTTAAAGAAAAGGAAAACAAATATTCCTCTTCCTGACAGATGTCATCCTCCAACAGCCAAAAGGTAGAAGAGAAGGCAGGGACAGGAAAGGGGTTGAGGAACACAAGTCTGAGAACATTTGTTAATACCCTTTCTGCAGGCTCCCAATTGTTAACCAGTCAGGAGATGAAAGGAAGGAACAACTCAGAAATTCAAAGTGATTAATTTCTATCTCAGAGAAATGGAAAAATTATGACTCAAAGCCCCCCCCCAAAGATGATACCAGGCCTGTGTTGATCTTCCCATTATTGTCTATGGGTTTCTGTTCCATCTTTCCAACCCCCACATTCCAACACCATCCTTTCTTTTGATACCTGGAATAAACACCTTAAATTAATGTAAATTGGAAGCTTGTATGGTTTTGTTTGTTGTTTGGAAATAACTTTTTTTCCAGTGCTGGGGATTAACCCAACAGCCTTATAAACCCTAGACATTGCATTACACCCTCAACATTTTTAAGTTGATAGATCTCTACCTCCAAAAGTCAAGATTCTTAGTTATTCTCTAACAATAGGAAGATTTAAGGGCCAGCCAAATAGCTCAGCAGATTAAAGCTCCTGCTTAGGCAGATGCAGCGGCGGAGAGTTCGATCCTCAGGCCTGTGCCAGCCCAGCTCCTGGGGTGTGCTGAGATGGCAATTGAGACTTGGTGTGGTGGCACACGCCTGTAATCCCAGCACTTGGGGGAGGCTGTGAACAGGAAGATCATTACAAGTCCCATCTATGCAGTGAGACCCTGTACACCCTGTATACCCTGTTCTAAATACAAAAAAAGAAGGAAGATCTGACCCAAATCTCTACATAGGTCAATGAAGAGTAAGTAATAGCTACCACTTTTAGAAGGACTTGTACCTTCCTGTCCTCCAGTTTTCCACAATCCTTACCACTTCCTATGCCTTACCCATTTACAGTACTTTGAAGTTCCTAGACATTGTCTATTGATCTTTCGGCCTTCAAATAGCTCCAAGTGTTTCATGGTTCTAGCTATAGAAATCTGGTCAAGCAAAACATTGCATGGATCATCCTACACAACAAACATACACTCAAATAACTGCCTATACACAAAGACACACAAATAACTTCTACCCTGCCACTACAAAGCTCTCGGTAAACTCAAAGCCTATCTGTATGGGTGATCGGATCACCACATATCTGAGAGCACCATGGCTCTGCCACTGGAGGCACAGTTCTCTTTAGAAAACACACTGTCTACAGGGCTCCAGGCACTTCCTCTTGTTAGATAGCTGCCTGAGGTCACCACCAATAAATTACTGGTTTAAGGAAAACAATGACAAGCCTTTTCCATGGCCAACAGGGTTTGTTCACTCAATTATTTCCTAAAGTCATGCCCTCTTTCCCAGCTTGACACCATAATTTTTGAGGCAAGAGGACTGAGTCTGTTGTTACTACTCTTCATAGCCACAAAGCCACACAGCACCTGCCACATGAACACACAAACTTTGAGAACCCTTCACTCTTGTGGCAGTGGAATTAGTCAAGTGATGACCGCTGTATTGTTAACTAAGTGGCTGCTTACCAAGGCAATCCTGAATTGCCTGTTTGTGTTTACCGGTCTAGCTTTCTTTCCTTTGAGTAGAAAATTTTGTTGACCTTCATTGATTGCTGTAAAACTTTGATAAGAATCACTAACAATCTCATATTACTGAAGATAAATCTTATAGAAATTTAATATAAGATATATTTAGGATAAAAATGGTTCCCAGAAAACCACTAATAATTTTCTTGAAATAAAGATTCAAGAAAGAAGTCATATATATATATATATATATATATATATATATATATATATATATAATTTTTTTTCCAAAGTTATTTTTTACCTATATGCCCTGGAGTCAGGCTTAAGGAAGGAGAAAGGGGTTTGGGTGTGGTCAGGCAGGGGACTGTTTCTCCAATGTAACACCAGGTTGGAAATACCTGATATTTGATAGCAGTATCTGCTTGAAATTTATATCCCTCTGGTAGAATTAAAGGCCTCCATGCCCTTTGGGAAATGCCTTTTTTTTTTTTTTTTTTAAATCTAATCACTTGGGAAAACATTAACTTTATCCCTTTGAGTATCCCTTACTACCATCAAGAATTTTTTTTTTCTTTTCTTCTTTCAGGAACAATAGTGGTCAATTTTTTTTGTTTTAATGTGATAGGCCAGGAAGGGAAGAAGCAGACTCTTTTTATATAGTCTGTCTTTCACTGAACAGGCAGACTCTGTATTCTGAAGGCCCTTAAAGTCACTCCCTCCTTCCACCCAGAAGCAGAAGCAGAACTATTCCTAAGCTCTCTCCCAGACTGACTCCGGGCCTAATTTGGGAGAGTACAGCTTTCCGTCACATACATAGATACGCACATATGCACGCTCACACAAATCAACCAGCTGCCGAGCAAGCAACAGGAGGTGGCAGAATGCTTGCCACTGTGTCACTGGATTTGTAAGCATCCCCTTCAAACTGTGGCCAAGACTGGTTATTCCCTGGGCTAAAGCCAGCCTGAGGACTTGGGGACCCTGCCAAAGCCCTGACAGCCTTTAAAGCTGCCTCTGCTGCTGGAGCCACACAGAAGAGTCATTAATTCTTTAAATAAAGGCTCTGTAAATGACTGGGGAGCCATTATTTGTTAGCAGTGGGCTAGCTGGAGAACAGTTAGTGTACGTTCACTTTAAGGAACCTCAAAGACTTAGGGGAGAGGAGTAAAGGCATAAAGGCACACATGCATTTAAAAGTAGAACAACCTCACAAGAGATGACACTCAAAGCAGTAGATACATGAGTGCCAAATGGCCTTCCAGAAGGAGGAAGGAGCTTTTAGAGGCCTCATAAAGGGAGACACTGTGCTGTAGCCGTGCAAGCCTGGGCTTTGGAGCCAGAGTGTCAGGGTCCTGATGCTCACTGATGGTCACTCACAGGCAAGCTTCTAACCCTCTCCAGACATTGGTTTCCTTACCCTGAAAAAAAGAAGTGATATCACCTGTCTGGTAGGATTGTTGAGGGAATTATCTGAAGTCAGCTGCACTTAAAGGCAGTCAAGGGTGCAGTTCCACTTGTTTTGTAAAAGTGTATCACACAGGAGTTGAGTATAAATACTTAAGTAGGATGAGCCTGGAAAAAATAAAAAGAACTGTTATGGAAGAGTAATCACATCTAAAGGATCCTAAGTGCAACGGTTTGCGAAGGTAGGTATTCTTATTCCCTGTTTTCTTAATTCTTATTGACTTTTATAAATATGGAAATGCTTTCATGAGTACTGTAGGAAAATTGGAAAGCATCAAAAATGCAAGGAAACGGTAAAAATCAAATATAATGCTCCAATGAAAACTACTATAAATATTTCACTTTCTCCTCCCAGTCTTTTTTCTAATACTATGTATTTCAGCATAATTGAGATCAAACAATAAGGTTTTGAATTCTGTTTTTTGTACTTGTTTCAAAAGTATTTTCCCATGCCATTAACGATTCTTCACAAACATCATCTGTAATGTCCATGTGGAATTCCTTATCCCAAAACCTCCTCAGCCATTCCACTAACAGTAGACATTCAGTGTTGTTCAGCTACTTCACTATTCGTAATGTTTCCACGACACCTTTGTGGCATAAATCCTATCCCTTCAAAGGTTCGTTTAGGTGAAATTACTCTTTTTAAACGCTTGCTAAATAAAAAACGCTTTCCATTGAGGCTGTTCCAACCCACACTCCCACCAGTGACAGGCAAGAAACAGCTGGTCTTTTCAAATCCAAAGGCCAAATATTACCTCTGGAAAAAAAAATTTTTTTGCCTAACTTGATAGCCACCTAATAGCATTTCATTGTTCTTTTATCTGCTTCCTCTTAGCGGATATACTTAAAAGGATCTAGAAGCAGACTCCAGATAAAGAAAAGCAGCTTTCTTTTGTCCACCAACAATCAACAAATATTTATTGTGCTAATCATTTTTATTCTGAATGTATGCTCTTTCCTTTTGAGGCACGTTTCGGGGAGTCCAGCTTTCACATTTTAGCCACTGTGGAGAGGACTTTTGAGGGACAATACAGCTGAAAATTCAGGATAAAACAAACGTTTCCGCCACCCAGGCTGCCTGGAAAGCAAAGACACATAACCATCTGAAATTCTAGCCTACTACCAACCTTTTGCCTCTCCTGAGTGATTTATAAAAATTTGAAGGCTCTTATATTTTATTAGTGATTTGATAAAAGTAAAAGTGCCTGCAGACGTTGTTGGTGCATTCGAATTTGGCTGATTTGGGCCATGGGAGTCCCACAGTACATTTCCCTTACTGAATAGGCAAAAGTGCAGAGTGCATAAAGACCTTAGCAGACAAACTTTGGGGTGATGGGGGTGTCCTCAGAGAGAAGAGAAAAACCACGCTGTACAGAGAAGGTGCCGAGTCTCCAGACTACGTACGGAACCTGTCTGAAGTGTGTTGTTTTATGTCTTTTGATACAGAAAGAGTACTTTCAGGGCGCAGTCCGGGCAAGTCCTTTCCGTGGGACCGTCCCAGGAAAGACGCAAGCATCTAGGGCGCGGGCTGCTCTGGCGCACCTTGGGTCTAGCCGGCGGACGCCTGCACTCAGCCCCAGCCCGGCTCCCTGCGGTCCCCGCGTGCGGTCCCCGCGCTCTCGGCTCCGCCCCACCCTGCCCCGGCTCGGCGCCGGCGGGAAGTGGCGCGAGGCTGGGAAGCTCCGTCTGGGCGCCCGCTACAAACCCCAGCCCGTCTGGGACAAGTTTAACCGTTCAACCCAGTCTCCACCTCTCTCCGCCCCGCCCCTCTCAGCAACAAAATTTCTGGTCTGTGTTCGTGCACGTCCTCCGCACAAAACCGTGGAAGGCGCCTTTACGTGGAGCCCAAAGATCTGGATTCAAGCCAGGATCAGTGACCCCACCACACCAGGTTCCTGTGCCCTCTGCGTGCAGCCTTTGTTCGGTTCAGCGCTGGAACCCAGTGCCTAGAACCGTGAGCGGCCTGGGGTCTTATGTAGATGTCTGTTGATTGACTGCTTGCCCTAACATTATCGACCACAAGGTGCGAGAGAACAAGGAGTTCTCTGCAAGTTCCTGGACTTCTGTTACCAAAAAGTTCTGGTCACTAAATTTTTCTTTTCAAGCACACTGAAATCCCCTTCCTCCCCCAATTATTACCAATTGGTTACCACTATTGTGACATTCCTGAAATATGCATCTCTTCCATCTGTCTCTAGAACTGTGCCAAATCCTACTTTCTTCTGAAAACTTTGATTGTCCACTCCTGACCCTGGTACATATGGTGCCTGTTCAGAGTTACAGTTGTGGTCCAAAGAATTTTTCTTTTCTGCCTTTTGAAATTGGGTCATGTTATGTAATTCAGTACCTTGAACTAAGTAGCCCAGGTTGGCTTCAAACCTCAGCTCCTCCTGCCTCAGCCTCCAAAATCCTGGAATTACAGGTTTAGGAATGGAGTTAGACGCTGGGCCCCACTTCCAACATTGCCGCCTACTGGCTAGGTTACTCCGTCAATTCACTTCCCTTCTCTGGGCCTCAGTGTCTCTATTTCTACCATTCCCAGGTCTGGAATTTCATCCACAAGGGCCAAGATGAATGCTTCAAGCA
>PVKA01020366.1:28472-40585 GCA_004027165.1 Ctenomys sociabilis | reverse complement strand
AAATATTTTTTCCTGCTACTCTGTTTTTTAGGTTATTTTAGAACTAAAGTGTCGGGGCTGGGGAGGTGGCTCTGTAGAATAAGCGCTTCCCTGGCAAGCACAAGGACCTGAGTTCAATTCCTGGTTCCGTGAAAAAAAAAAAGAATTAAAGTGTCAAACTTTTCAGATCAAACTGAGTAAATTTAAAATATCCTTACATAGAAACCAACAAATGTACAGAAAGAGTTCATACTTACAAATGGAATTTTCTGGATAACAGGTTGAAATGCTGGTGTCTCAAATTCAAATGCTAGCTCTGGTATCCCCCAATTTGCTACACCTTCAACACAATAGACACGCACATCATACCTTGACTTCAACAAAATTTTACAAGGGTAGCGTCCAGGAGTAAGTGGAAAAAATTTTAAAGGAATTGTAATAAACTCTTCTTCATCTGTTGAAATAATTGAAACCAAATAGATTAGTCTTTTTAAATGTCATAAATCCTAAAAGTCACTCTGACAAGCAATATTCAATATTATGGTATTACATTATATCTTATAATATATAATATACTAGGTTTCACTGAAGTTACATGCCACACCCAAATCTCCAGGGCCAATTACACAAGTCTATGAGAGACTATAACTTGCACAGTCTGGAGGAAGGCCTGCTTGATAAATAGGTTCCAGCCCCATGTGCACTGTAATGGATACTACTACCTCGCTGCCATCTTATCAAGAATACCTCTTCATTTTAGTTGACAGTTCAGAAGAAGAAGACTGGCTGGAAGATTGTTTTGGGGCTTTTCAATACAGTGCAAAATTAATATACATTATATTTAATTGGTAGGCACAGACTCAGGGAATTTGTCTAAAAGGGAGATAATAAATGAAGTAGATGTTTGAACAATCTAGAGAGCATTAGTATCTATCACATTCTTATGACTGAGAAATGTTCAATCACATACCAATCAAAATAATTTTTCAAGTATTCAGCAGATAAAATTAGTCATTTCTCAATGATTACTGTGTCTATAAGTAAAAGTCAGACATTCTCATATATACATTTCCAGTTCATGAAGTGTTAATGTGCAAGAATAAAAAATGCAAGCTAATCTCTTTTACAAGTTTCATAAAGGAACCTATTATAGAAAAGGAATTCATAAAAATGGTAGTTCTGCTTTTGAAGATTTACTAATAATAGATTTCTTTTACTTAAAAATATAATAATTTAATTGAATAATATACAGAATATATTTAAAATATTATATTAGATATGATTTAGAGTCTATTTTTGGGTACAGATATTTATCTGAAAAATCTGCATCCCCTTATATACAAATGATTTGATATGCAGAAATTTGAAAATTTCACTGGTTATATACTGCCACCAGTGGAATTCCAACATAATCAAACTAAGTATACTAGCTACAGGGAAAACTAATCTTACTAAATTTGACCAAGTTTTGCAGGGCCATAATAATTTTCTGTCTCCCTGATCAATGATTAAAACAGTTACAATAAGATCTTCTACTATACTCAAGATTTTTTTTTTTAATTTTAGGACAGGGTTTACAGGATCTACAGGGTCTCACTACATAGATGGAGCTCATAGTGATCTGCCTGTGTTCAGCCTCCCAAGAGCTGGGACTACAGGTGCATGTCCAGTCTCAATCCCTATCTCAGTGTGCCCCAGGGGCAGGGCCAGCACAGCACATGCCAGGGATCGCACCCTGGTCACTATGCTCTGCCTAAGCAGGCAGTTTAATCCATTGAGCTATTTGGCCAAATCTCAAGATGATTTGTTTGTAAAATTTTGCTTTATGTAGTTTGAAAATTTATAGCCAGAAGAAAAAGACTTATTTATTCATTTATTCTATTATTAATATATAATCTACCTATTTTTAATAAATATGTAAAATAGGTGTTTGGATATTTAATCTGGTAAGTTATTTTTATATGATAAAGCCATATTTCACTTTGTATTGTCAAAGTATCTACTTCTACAGTTTATTTTATATTTACTATAATAAAATAGTAGCCGGGGAGATGGCTCAGTGGAATAAGCACTTCCTGAGTTCAATCCCTAGTTCTGCAAAAAAATAAAAAATGGAAAAAAAAAAAAAAACCTTCAGTCTATAAAAAAGCAAAGCATTCTAATGGGCTTAACTTGTCCTTTGCAAATTGTCCTTTACAATATTGTTTTTTTTTTTTTTTTCTTTACTTTTGCCTAGCATTCAGAGTTCTGAAGAAAATTCACACCTAAATGATTATGATATTAATTGCTAGTCAGCTATCCTAGGAATAAAGGAACAAATGACACATTTGTCATAATAACTCACAATTAGTAATCTTTCTTTAAATTTATAAAACTTGGAACATCTAGTGGTCTTAAGAAAATATCTGACTGTGGGTCAAGGAAACAGGCCCCTGAAGAATTAACAATAAGCACTCACCCCACAGTGACTAAAAATATACTTCCTTAAATTTCCTTTTTCAAAAAATTAAATGTATGGCCTCATTATGACCCTCACAGCATATAGAAATAATCAAAATGACATTTAAAACAATATTTTCTGAAGAAAATTAGAAAATTAAAGGATGCTATTTGGTGATATTAAAATAGCATTAACTTCTTTTTATTTTTATTAACACATGCTTGTAGCACATAATTATTATGTTCATCCTCAAAAGATCGGCAGCTGGTAAGTCTTCTTTCCCCTTTCCAGCTTTTTATCTCCCTCCATCTCTTGATCCCCTTCTTGCAAAATATATTTATATAAAATGCGAATTCAATGGTTAATTCTGAAGGTACTTAGAACACAGCCTGACCTTCATAATAAAGATCTTTCTCTAACATTGTCTTGCCTCTGAGCTAGTTAATTGCTGGACTGCAGAGGTCAGACTGAAGTTTTTGTATTTCAACAACATAATTATTTACTTTAACAACCTTTTATTCAATGTTTAACACCTCCTTTCTGTAATATTTCTGTTTTATTTTATTAGATTCATCAAGATTTTTAAAATTTTGCCTCAATCTGATTTAAAAATTATGCATTTTATCTCTCTATATTTTTGTTGCCCCCATTTTTCATCATCCACATTTCATGTAAAATATCTTAAAATAATTTAAATTTGTTCCCCCCAAGATGCAAAACCATTCATACCTGTAATGACAAGAGTGTGTTCCTTATAAAGCTATCTAGTAGTTGAGTTTATATTTCTAACATGTGAATTGTTCTTTTGCAGCTAATGATCATGAAATTTACACCAATTTACAATTATTTTTCTAACTATTGTGTTTGGCTGCTAAATTCTTTATTCCAAACTTCATTTCCTTCAACCACAAGTAAATCTTTCATTTATTCTATAAGCCTCAATTTCCTTGTTCTATTGAAAATGTTTTTATTTTATCCTTATTTTTGAATTATAGTGTAATGGACAAGTGGTTTTTCTAAACTTGCTCAGAATTGAGACACAAATCACCACCTTTACCTGTCCACAGACTAGCCCACTGGTGGTAAGCCTATGACCATAAGGCACATGTGCTGCACTGGACATGTAGAACTCTCTCCATTGGCAAGTAAACCACATCATCCCAGCAGTGCCCTCTCAGCTGAAAGCTGTGTAAGCAGGCTTAATTGCAGTGTTGGCATTGTGTGATATAGAGTAGGTTTTGGGTTGCAATTTGGGTGCTCTAGGACCCAAATTGTTTGCCATCTCTAAAAGTTTGCCATCTCTGGACTAGATCAATGAACAGACTATGCAGATGAAGGCACCAGGATGTCAAGGACCGATTTTATTTTCACTGGCAAGAAAAGGAGAAGTTTCAGGAAGCAAAGAGACAAGCCTGGACTTGTCTATTATCTCACTGCGTTCCTTCCCCAATGCTGTCTTTTGCTAGAAAAATCTCTGACACACTTATACAAAGTGAGATGATTTCAGTGCAATGGAACCCTCTATCTCCTTGGAACTATATTTCCATAAAGTTTTCTTTTTACCTTCATAAATCGCCTTCTTTTATTATAGGCAGTTAAGTTAAAAGTAAATTAATATTTAGTCAGAGAAAATTAAAGATATCAGAGTTATATCTGGAAGTACAGCTGAACAGGCCAAGACCTCAAGATAGTCACAATGGTCAGACATACATACTTCTCTAAGTGATAAGCAGAGCAGCTATTAGTACCACCTAATCTAAGTCTAAATATGTATGGGATGACCAGGTGGGTGACCAGAATACCTAGATGCATTATCTTCCTAACATTTTAGGAAGTCATGGATATTTTAGAAGTCATAGATATTTTAGAAGTCATAGATAAGCCAAGGTTAATGATGTCAGCCATATAGTCTTTCTCTGTGCCTTAAGTCCCTATTGGATCAATATTAGCTAAGTGACTATACTTGTAATCTTATTGCTTGATTATACTTTGACTCACGTTGTACCTACATTGTGACTTTACTATATAAATTACCCCTGAAAAGAATCTCTATGCTAATCCACATGGGACTGCCTCTGTCTTTCAAGTTAATCTTTCATACTCCTAATCTTCTTTGTGCATTGTAACTCATTCTTTGAATTCAAGGGGCACATACACTGAATATCTGGCATCTACTAGGTTAGGAGTTATATTTCCTTTATACCACTTTGTTTTGGTCACTAACAAGAAAGGGAATCTGAGTTTATGGACCTAAGTAACCAATAACAGTATTTTAGTGAGGTATACAATTATATATTGCCATTTAAGTTGCATATGCTCTACATTCTACAGTCTTTTGACTTCTAATATTAGTGTTGATAATTTTGCCTTGAGTAAAGTTTCTGTTCATAAATAATTTTTCATTTCATTTATGCTTTTTAAAACCCTCTGATTTCCACTATTGTTTGAATGTAATTTCTATAGCACTGCAAAATATATTTCTGCCTTTTTCTCCCTTTTCTCAAAGAAATAGACAAAAATTTCTTTCCATGTTCTCACTTGTTCAGGATCTTATTCCCCTTTCCTTCTAGAGTGAACTCTTAGACATAAATGTGGAATTAGCTCAATATATATCCTTTAGGCCAATGTCCTACATGAGGCACAATATTTTTGTGTCTCATAGAGCACACACAGGGATTCCACCACTTGAAATACGCTCACCTACCATCTCAGAGAAACAGGTCATAGAACATTTAGGCCACAAGCATTCCCTCAAGGATATGTCAGTTTATATATCCTTGGATGCAGATATATATATTGATGCATTCATCAGGTTAATAGCTGTACCCTGAGGACATGTTAGCAGGTTATAGAGGCGTGCATATCGACCTGATATTTCTTTGGCTCATCCCCTTAAAAGCCTGCCAAAAAATTTTATCCTGTAAGAGATGCCATATCTATTCTGGTCACAGAGATGTCCTTCTCAGGTTTAGCAATGATTCTGCTTGGACTATTGAGTTCACACTCCTGTTTCTCTTTCCTCTTCAGTATCCACTGGCAATTTTCTAGTAATCCAAGAGAAAACTTTCACCATTGAAAATCACTTTCTCTTCTAGTTAGATGCTAACCTCTTATCCATCAATAACAACCTCTCTAACTCACCTGGGTATTTCTTCTCTGACAATTCCACCACAGCCAGCAAATCTCACACATTCTTTTTTTTTTTTTCACATATTCTGAACAGACTGATGTTCCCCTATACCTTCTCTATAGTTTAGTCAATTTAAGTTCAAGGATGTTTTTTTCCTTGGAGGATGAAAAAAACAGTGTTTAACAGAGAATTGCAGCCAAAAGAGGCAAAGAAAAATAAGGCAGAAGATACTGACCACCTTCAAAAGCATTCACCTAAGTCCATTCATTAGAATCTCATTCTTAAACACTTAAGTGTCAAAAGCTTAATGGAACAAGGAAGCACATTCCTTGTTTTTTCATAGGTATAAATAATAAGTTTTTTGGGGAAAAGCAGATCATGGGATTAAACTGTTTCGTCTTTATACTTAAATTATATTTTAATAGGTCTTGAGGCTGCAGAGGCCATTAAATTTGTTTTTCAATCTGGCCACATCAGCTCAGTAATTAGTGGCAATTCCTCATAGGATTTATGAAAATGACTAGCTGTTATCTTGCCTTTCCATTGGTGTTTAATTTTTGAAATTCTCTTTGTCTTCATGGATCATTTAATGGAAAATTAAGAGGGCCTATAGAGAAGTCTTAGCTTGCCAACATTTTAACTAAGAAGTTATCTCATTTCCTATATAATCTTCTAAGAAGACAAAATTTCCCAAAGAGAAGAATTCAAATAACATTTCACTTTCTAATTAACCCCTCCTTGGGGAAGGAAGCAAGGGATTGCTGACAGTGAATTAACTCTGTGTTTTGCATTTTCATTTCTGAATACCATCAACTTTCTCTAATTATTGTGTATTAAAAGTAAACCGTGTTTGAACAGAGTTGATTTTTAAGTTCTTGCAGATTGATTTACTAATTAGTTTGAATGAGCTGCTAGGAAACCAATAAACAGCATGTTGTCTAGGACTTAAACTAAGAGAAAAGGATTATAAAATTTCTGATTAAATGCTTCTCTAGGGTCAGGATATATCTGAACTCAGAGGTACACTGCCTGCAGGGCAAGCACAAGGTCCTGAGTTTGATTCAAAGTACCAAACAAACAAACAAGCAAGCCTCTCTAAATGTATTATTGCAGGGTACAGGTCATCTTCAGGGTACCTATCAAAACTATCAAAAACATTTTTAAAGTTTACATTTTATAAATTATTAATTAAACATCAATAGATAAAAACTGAAAGTCAAAATGAGTTATTTATCAAACTGAAAATCTCTGTAAGGATAAAACACGAGAAACTGCAGCTCTCCTAGGAAGGTAAAATGAAAAGATTAGCCTATATTTACAATTTTTAACTACAACTTTGAGGGAGGACATTAACATGGGGCAAGCTGGCTGGACAAGTAAGCATGACCTGTTAATGATGGAGAACCAGGACACATGCACAGAGCACAGGCTCCAAGCCCTGAGATGGTACCCATGAGAAATAATAATTTAAATATCTAGCACAAAGTCAAACAGGTTTTTGATGGAATGGCCTAAATCTGACATCAAGCTGAGGAACAAGGGTACAAAAGGCCCCTGCCATTAACCTCCTGGCCACTGTGAGCTTCTCTCAGTGCTCTGCTCTCACAATGTGGAGCACACTCCTTTCCCTACTTTAATACATGTAAAACTGTGGGAAGTTCTCCTCAGCTTCCTCCCTGTACTCCCCAGATCAGTAAACAAGCCTCATCTTCTTCAAGTGACACAGAAATTCCATCAGAAGTTAGCTCCACAGAGAAAGCCACTATTCATAACCTCCTCTTCTTACTACTCAGACAGCTTCAAATCCTGGTGGACACATATGGAGTGGAGTTTCTAATTTCTTCAAATCATAGATCATCCTGCACTTAAGAGAACTCACAGGAAGTAAACGGAACTACTAAAGTACAGGTTTCTTTTTCAGTAGCAGGAATTCAGTGGTGCAAAGACTACTTAGGCCCATTATCAGAAGTCCCTGGTAGGTTTCAAAATGGATTCCAAACTTTGACCCTTGCCTTTGTTCTCTCATGGTGAGATGTCTCTTTTGTTTTGACCACTTGTTGTACCCAGATGATATACAAAGACCCCTATAGAAGGCTAATAGATATGCAGAAGAACAATATGTTGCAGTCAGAGAAGAGAAACAAGTCACTGCAGAGACATTACTGTCCCTCCAATAGAACCAAATAGGGGCTGTAATTCTAGAGATGGAATACCATGAGGCCTAAAATGATAACTGTTCTTATGGAACAAAAGGATGCATTAAGAAGCCTGTTAATTATGAAAGGAGAGAGGTACATATGGCAGAGGAAAAATCAGCTGTTTAATAGCCAATTAGTACACATTTTCTATAAATATGCAAAGATAGATTCATCTTCCAAGGAGGGATAGGCACTGTGACATTTCATAAATCAATCATCCTTAGATATTTAGCACAGGTAACAAAAATTTCAGATAGTCCTGAGACCTCCCATGCTGGCTTTTATGTATTCAGTGATCTAGGTCTAGACGAGGACGCAAAGAAGAAACTCAGAGAAAAAAGGCAGGCTAAATTATATTTGTTGCAATTTCCTGTCATTACATACACACAAGTCATCAATGGGAAAACCTAAGACTAATAAGACAAAGAGTTCCTTCTTTAAACACAAGCAGACTGGACTCTGGACATGGGACCATACTATGCCAACACCCAGACCTGATATGTGTGTCAGGTAGCCAGTATGCCTTATTCATGGTCCTGGAACAATGACTTTCACCTTATTCATGAGGCTACAATCTCAGTCCACCCCTGGTGGAAGATCCCTATACAACCATCTCTCTCTGACTCAAGGAGGCACAAATTGATTCTCAGTCTCACTCCTGAAACATACTTTTTTTTTGTATTCCACTCTATTCAGATTCCTAGTTGCCTTTGAAAAGGGAAACTCCACTTCAAAAACAAACAAAAAAAAAAAAAACATAATACACTTACACAATTCTCCCCTATGGCCTTAGAGGAAGCCCTCTGTCATGGGCACTAGGAAGGTACTTAAAGAACATAAAACTTAAATAGAGGAATGAACCACATCATGTAAATGATATTCTAAGCACCCTCAAGTATTTTCTCTAGAGCTGATGTAGCATTCAATTGTCTTCAGAGTTAGACAATTTCATGGAAATACCTTCCTTTTCCATGTGTTTGGAAGGACAGCTTTGCTGGATAAATTAATCTGGGTTGGAAGTTATTTGTTCTTGAGACTTGAAATGCTTCAGTCCATGCTCCTCTGATGGTGAGCACTTGTGTTGAGAAGTCTACTGAGATTCCAATCAGTTTGTCTTTGTATGTTCCTGTTTTTCTCTGGCTGCTTTTATTTATTTTGCAGGGAAGCTGGACATCTGATAACAGCGATACTGCTAGTGAGTGTTTTTTTCATCATAATTGCTTATAATCTTAAAAATCTTTCCTTACATTTGCATAATTTGCTTGTATAATTTCTGTAAACATGTTAGGGAATCCATCTCTCCTGTCTTCTAGTTGTTCTATAAACTCTAACTTTAGTTTGGTCTCCTTGTTGTCAAATAGTAGCTGCTGGATACTGTTCTCTTATTTTTGGCTTCTTTGAGCTCTTTATCTTAATTTACTATTTTCTTCTCAATATTAAACATTGTCTTCATATTGTTCATTCCTGCGATGCATTTATTCTATATAGATTCTTAGTTCAGGTATTTCTTTTTTCTTTTCTTTTTTTCTTTTTTTGCAGAACCAGAGATTGAACTCAAGTTCAGGTATTTCTGACATCTTTTTTTTTTCCTGACATCTTTTTGAAGATTCTATATCCTTATTTAATCTGTTATTTAGATTTTGAACAATTTTGGTTAGCTTAACAAGATTTTTGTCTTATTTTTCTACCATTCCTCAAGGACATACTGAGCGAATTTGCTATAAAGTTTTGGTTCACTTCCTTTTTGAAGTAATCTGTTTTCTTCAAACCTCCTAGGAACTTTTCATAGATCTGTACTACTTAGCAAATCCTTTTCTTCTCACTTCCAACTCTGCCTTCGAAGAGGTGGGGGTGTTTTGTGACATTCTATTTCTTTGCCTCTATGGTCTATGTGTATCTGTGGTTCTTGTTGTTTGTTTTAACACAGTGTTACTTCAGTTCACAAATACTTCTGTTTGTGACCAATTTGGTTCACAAACAAATCATTTGGAAAAATTACTTTTTTGTTCAACCTCTGCATGAAAAACACAACTGTGTCCATATTTCCCCTAGAAACACAAAAGTAGTCATCTTTTCCAAAATTAACTTACAAAATAAGATTGTTATCTAAGGCACTACATTTTTTTTTTGTACCAACGATTGAACTCAGGACTTTGTGCTTGCCACACAGGCATTTAAGATACTACCTTTTATCCTCTTGTTTCTGGAGGGGATTAGTACAGGTTGTGAACTAGAGCAGTGAAAAGACTTTATATATGTAGTTTTTAGTAAGATGTCAACTTCCCTTAAATAATTTTTAGTTCTGTATGATCAATGCTAGTATTTTTCCCTTCTATTATTTACTGTATGTGATTTTTGGCTCTTTCTATGTTTTGTGAAAATCATTCTTTCTTTTTTTTTCTTTCTTGGTGGAACCAGGGATTGGACTCAGGTCCTTATTCTACTGAACTATCTCCATGGCCCCCATCATTTCTGATTGCAACAGTGACCACAGAATTCAAACTTACAACACTTATTTGTGATAGTCTGTGCAGTTAAACTTCCTCCTTTGGTTTTCAGTTTATATACTCTAAAAGTTTATTATTGTGGTTGTTCTTCAGTGTGGTTAATGGAGCATGGGAGGTGGTTGGATGCAGAGTGTTAGTCACCAAGTAGAACATTTGAAGGGGATAATAGCTGTAGATTAGAAGGAAATGTCAATGTGGGTCTAATTTTATTGTAGTACTTTTAGCGGAGTTAAAGGATTAGTATTGAGAATTTTCAGAAAATATTTTATGTAGGTAAGGTGAGATGTGGGACAAGAGTGGATTACTTTGTCTTTTAGGGAAGTGATATGGTTGTCAGACTTGTTGATAGCGAGGGTAATGAAATAGGGATGAGGTGCAAAAGCCACAGGTGGAGAGAATCAGAGATCAATACTACAGAACATAGGAGTGACTTTGAAGGAGATAACTATGGGGAATTTAAAAACTTGAGGGAGGTGTTTATGTTTTTGGAAAAAGAATAAGCAAAATTGTTATTCATAAACTTTCAAGGATCCTGTTGTGGTAGCATATACCTGTAATAAGTGCACTTGGGTAGATGAGGCAAGAAGGTTGGTTGATGTGAGCTTGAGACCAGCCTGAAGGCTAAAAACTGAGTTCAAATTTAACTTGAGCTGCATCATAAAACCCTCTCTCAAATACACACACACACACACACACACACACACACACACACACACACACACACAATCTATCTGTCTATCTATCTATATCTTTAAATTTGTATTTAAAAAAAAAAAACTAGATGAAGAGCTGAGAAGAGGGAAAGGACCTAGGCATTTATCAAATAAGACCTAATATAAATATATAAAATTAAGGAACTAATAAAAATGAGATACCATAAAAGAATACAACAGAACCCTACATTACTAAATAAATCAAGAAATAAAAAGATTAAACCTATAATATGTCCCAATAAAAGATTAAATATTCCAATGAGACACTGGAAATGTGATTCCACATAGCCTCTTTGCCATAGCCTGAGTGGTCACAACCCCATAACTCCCCTGATCCTGCTCCTGGTATCCTTAAGCTAACTCAGACTAAGGACTTCCTTTTACCCTATTGCAAGCATTCTTGCACTCTGATCCAGTCTGAGTTCTTGGTTTTGGAGCTCTTGCTGTCCAGTTTGGGTATGATGGTAGATTCTGCAGACAGATCCAGTAGTACACAACTATCCACTGAGGCAAAATTATTTCTATGCACATAAATCAGCTAAACCAGTAAAATGCTAAGCCCTTATAGTGTTATTGATCAGGGTTAATTGAAAAATACCCAGTTATGATACCCTGTTTGGGGCCTTCTTTTGGCATAGAGAAGAAATTCGTAGTTAAACAACAATAAGCATCATGACAGCCAAATCCTAGCCCATAGTTGATATGCACTAAATGTGATGGCCATCCAACAGTTACTGTATAGAATCAGCTATCTAACGCTCAGGGGCTTGGGGACCAGATAATGTCAGAGGGGGAAGAGCAAAAGAAGTGTTATCCTAAGTCATCTGCTATGTGGTTTGGAAAGGAGGAAATAAGAGGGGGCAAAGGATCCAAATGATGGTAAGGTACATGATTTATTTAGGAGCAAATAACTTGGAAAACTGGGTACAAAATTGTTGAAGAGAACTGGGAATAGAAAATGAATGTATGCCATAAATATCAGAGAATATTAAAAGGGAAACAAGCCGGGCGTGGTGGCGCATGCCTGTAATCCCAGCACTCGGGAGGCTGAGGCAGGAGGATTGTTGTGAGTTCGAGACCAGCCTGAGCTACAAAGTGAGCTTAAGGCCAGCCTGAACTGCATAGTGAGACCCTGTCTCAAAAAGA
>PVKA01020366.1:0-28372 GCA_004027165.1 Ctenomys sociabilis | reverse complement strand
TATGAATTCCATTCCTCTATAAAAACTATATTGGGAGGAAAAAGGCAGGAGGAAGAGAAGGACACATACACAAAAAGATAAGCTCATAAACAAAGAAAGAGTAAAATAGTGGAATGAAAGTGAAGGGGAAAATGCAAAGGAAGAAAATAGCAAAAAAGAAAAAGAAAAATAATATAATCAAATAAAGAATAATAAAAGAAAGTTTTCTACTGTTTTACATATATGTCTCTTTTCCTCAGCCTAGTGTTTAAGAATACTGTTCAGGCCTGATGTTTCTCTGTTTACACTGCAAATCAAAGGTGGCAATCTGTACTCACAGTGGTGCTGGGTGTCAAGATCTGCTTACAGTGAGAACAATACACCAGTGAGAGCTTCAAATTCCTGTCACTCAGGCTGAACCAGGCCTCTGACCACAAGAATTGGTCTGTGATCTCCAGGCCCTGCCTGTCAGAAGGACTGCCTTTGGTATGTCTCCAACTGCTGGTTGTCTCCCATGATTGCCCTGCCTTCATCAACTCTGGGAAGTGGGATAGATGCAATGTGCTTTGGAGCCAAGGTGCTGTGCTGGGACCCAGGTTCAAACACTTTGCCTGCTCTCTATGGATGTCCCCACCAGGTCTTCTTCCATGATTGTGGCTGCAGTCATTGTACTGAGGTCACTAGCCAGCTGTTGACTGTGGAATGCTGCTCTGGAAGCAGCAACCTGTATTTTTCTTGTTGGTTGCAATCGCCTCAGATTCTTTTTCCCCAATGCAATTCTCCTGTTCCCCATCAGCAAAAGAGTTTGCTTCACTTTCCCTCCCAGCTGGCAGCTAGCCACCCACTGTCAGCAGTACTGTGCAGTCTCCTCTGCAGTATGATTTATTTCTTCTGTAGTGCTTAATCCTACTTTCTCACTCAATCCCCTTGTGTTTCCCAGGTAGCCTCAACTCACTATAATTCCTCTCCTCTCCAAGCAATAATTTACTAGCCTCAAACCTCCTTGTCCTTGAGAACCTCAGTTGCTAGTAGCTACAGTTTCAACATTTTGGGACTCATGATATCCTAAATTTTTTTAGTGCAGAATCAGGCAGGTTTTTGACAGGAAGACCAAAGTCTGATGACAGGGTAAGGGATTAGAGATGGCAAAGACCACAGCCATTAATCTCATGGCCACTTTGAGCTTCTCTCAGTGGCCTGCTCTCTCTCTCTGACAAGTAAGTGTGTACTTTTTCCTCAATCTTTAGTAAGTAAAAAACCTTGCTACTTTTTCAGGTACATTGTCTAATTCTTTGTTCAGGGCCCTAAGAATTTTGAAATGATCTCTAAAAAGTGTTTAGAGCACCTAACAATTCAGTTACAGTTTCCCACTATTCCATGAACAGCACAAATCCATAGGAATATAATACTATATATTAAGAGTATTGATCAAAATTATAACTTAGAATTCATAATGTAAGAGTTATAGTATATTCCAGGAAGTCTCAGGGAAGAAATGATATTCCTATACTGACAAAGAAACTAGAAAGAAAGTAAATTTTTAAAAGATGACTTTAAATATTTAAAAAAAATTCAGTCATATTTTTCCATCTAACCACTTGTATTTAATAATGTCAATGCATCACTACTCATATAAAATGTAGCTGATAACATCATGATCCCAGCAACAGAATAAAGAGGCACCAGATGACCAATAGTAAATACTTAAAGACCCTGTTTCAGATAAAAAAAAAAAATCTGATAAATGACACATTATTCTCTCTTGGCATGCTTCTGTTATCAACCTTTCTGGATCGGTGCTAAATATTCCGCTCAATACATTGTGGATCATCTATTGTACCTGAGGCATTAATTCCTTGAGATGTAGTCGGTTGTTCACGAGGTTCTGGAATCTGACGCATGTAGATCTTAGCTGGGATAATAAAATAATCTGGAAGGCTCAGTTGTGTTGTAAATAAAATGAACTTAGGCTTCTTCAACTTTGACATATGAAAGAGCAAAAGAGCCTGAAAAGAAAAGATAATGATGAAATGTAAATTTTATCACGCGTATTTCCACAACAAAATAAATGTTATCTACTAGACACTATACCTGGGGAAAAAAAGCTAAATTGATAGATAGGTTAATGTTTGTTGCTGTCATATTGTTAATGTTAAGAAATCATTTGTGTGGATAAGAAACAAATCCAGTAATGAATAACATTCAAAAAGTACTTCCATCCCCAAGTTGAAGTCTGTTCTTTGTCACTTTACCAATAAAATGTAGTTATTTTTAGCATTAGAAACTGAGCTTTCTACTCACTAATGAAAATTTGGTGAATATAAAATACTTTTAAGATAAAAAAAATGGGGGCCAGCCAAATAGCTCAGAGGATTAAAGTGCCTGCAAGCAGGCTCAGGAGCCAGGGGCCATGGGTTTGATCCCTGGGCCTGTAGAGCCAGCCCGGCTCCCTGGGCACACTGAGAGGGCAACTGAGACTGTGTGTGGTAGCACATGCCTGTAATCCCAGCTCTTGGGAGGCTGTAAACAGGCAGATTACTATGAGTCTGATCTACTAGTGAGACCCTGAACACCCCGTACACCCTTCCCAAAAAAATACAAAAAAGCAAAAAAAAAAAAAAAATACTTTTAATGCTCAGTTCTCTGCAGTTGCCAAAACAATGCCTCATATCTAGGTTTGATATTTTTAGTTCAACAATTAGTCATAAAATGTGGGTTACAAAACAACTCCCATGCATATGCTCTCTTATGCACAATATTGTCCTTTTAAAAATAAGACAGTGAAGATAAACGCAGGTGTCACTGTATAAATAAAGCAGGTTACATGTGACACTTAATTTGTGAAGAAAAAGGGCAGGACACATGACATGTACATGTTAAAGTATAGGCAACAACACATAAGCAAAGTTTCTTGATTTTCAATAATTGGCAGTATGCCAGGAGAAGGAAGTAAACACAAAATAAATCTAATGCAATGTGTAAGTTACTAAATGCAATAATAAATATATAAAGTGTGCTGGGTTCTAGACAGAAAGCTACAGTAAAAAAGAGAATGATAGAAAAAATATATATGTAAATGCATCTAGGAAAAGGATATCATACATGAAATTCACCTCCTTTACCATTTTAAATAATTATTTTGGAAGATGTAATAATTGAAATTAATTTAAAAAGTTAAAGATACAAGGAGGGAGAGTGAACACTACCATAGATTAAGTGTTTGGAAAGGAAGTCATTGAAAATTTTTGGTGTAAAAGTACACTAATTGTTGAACATAAAAGCATTCCCAAATTCACTATTGTACAGAAGTAAGCATTTCAGTTAAATTTAAAGAGATTCATCAGCTTCTTGAAAACACAACAAGAATGTTTTAAATAAAATAGATGTCAAAATTTTAGGCTTTAGTATTTTTGATTCAACCAGAATTTTATAAACTCCAGATCATCTTTAAAATATTATAGTTAATTTTTAGAAATATACAGATTGTGCTGAGTCTAGCATTGCAACAAGTCATTCACACAATGCCAAATATATATATATATATATATATTCCCAGAGTATCCCAGTGTGCAGCCAGAATTGTTTACTGTGTATTAAGGACTATAGTGTAATGTATGAAATTATATAGTAGAATATATAGTAGAATGAAATCTTGCAGATTTATTATTGTGATGTTAAATAAAAATACTACTGAGATGTCTTCCTGATGGAAAAGAATATTAATCATTATTTTGTGAAAATATTGCCAGGATCAAGTAGATACAGTTCTTCATATTCTTAAGAGTTAGAATTGAATTATATCATCTGTTTTCCATTCCTACCTCAATCTTGGTTAGCCCTAGAAGGGCAATAGCCACACGGATGCTACTGCTCTCCAGAGTGCCTGTTAGCATCCTTCGCTCATATTCAATAGTAGACATTTCCCGTTGTGCTGCAAAAGCCAAAGCCTTTTCCTTGGCTTCATTAGTCAATGGCACCTTAAGGTTCACAATTAAGGTTTCATGAAGTTCACATTTGAAATACTGAACTGGATCATCCTTAATAATTTCTGGGGAAATCAAAAGGATTTCTTAATAAATTGAAAATTTTTGCCCTCTATCCAGAATGAAGATTTGAGGTTTGAGAGAGAAAACTGAAGTTATCATCCTTCATCAAACAGAGTGTAAAGAAATTAGTATTTCCCTTGGCTTTCTTTTGTGTGGGGTCCAAGTATGTGTGTGTGTGTGTGTGTGTGTGTGTGCGTGCATGCATGTGAACGTGTGCATGTGTGTTTGTGTTTAGTTTTGGAATTGAACCTAGAGCACCGTGCATTGCTAGGCAAGCATTATACTACATCTCATCTCCCCAGTGCCCCCTCCTTTGATTTGACTGGATTTTCATTTGTTACAAAAGTTGGGCTTGCATATGTGATCTCACAGAGTGCTGGGATTACAGGCTTATACACTGTGTCTATTTGATAAACAACATTTTTTATACCAAATTTGAGTACTGAGTACTTGACTAAAACAGCTTTAAAAAAGAATCATCACTGATATTTCAGATGATCAAATGATGCTTTATTTCATGGATACTGACACAAAGTTAAAAAGAGTTCTTCCAAGATCTAACCATCCTGCAGAAAACAGCTATGAAGATGCATAAAGGATTCACTGTTATAGGAATAGACCTATCTTTGATGAATTTTTTTTTTGTACCAAGGATTGAACTTACAGCCTAGCACTTGCCAGGCAGGCACAGTGCTGCTGAGCTAGATCCCCTTCCCTCACCTCATTTTTTTCACCTTTTAACCACTATTAAAAATGAAATACTGCAAAATCTTTATGAACTATACCTTCTTCCAATGAATTGCTGAAGTCAATTGGATTTGAAGGCTCTGTTGAAACAAATTTGGAAGGCAAGGGAAGCAAACTGTTTCCTTGAAGAACGTATATTAATTCTCCAATCTAAAAACAAAATTTTACCAGACACACAAGTGTAAATATCGTATAGTCTCCCTAGTATAACAAGTGAAAAGCAGAAATACAAAAGGAAACGTACAACAACAACTAAAATCAATTAAGTCAGATAAGGCAAAGTGAATGGCATATGCTGCAGGATACTAATAAGTTTTTCTTCTGGATGGTTAACAACCTAAGATCACAAATCAGAGTTGGAGAAATAGAAGAGCCACATGGCCAGCCAACATTTTGGCTCTAGCCTTTCAAGGTCAGCGAAGACTCAGGACATAGAAGAACCTGTACTGCAACATCATGAAACTCAGGTGAGCTCCAAATTTTCTGAACAAGGAGATTATGGAGCCACAAAGGAAAGAGATTGAAGTTCTGTAGTGTGCCTGGGGAGAGTCACATGGAGAGAAAACTTTCTCTCAGGCTCTCACAGAGAGCAAACTGGTCAAGCATTGGCCGTGAGCCATCCACATGGATGACACAGACAAAGGATCTACAGAATAAGGAGCAGCACTACAAAATAAACCCTGAGGGGACTTCATAAGAAACAAAAAGTACATGTGTTGGTATATTGGTCTTGCTCTATCTAGGTCTTAACCATCCAGCAGAAAAGTATAAAAATGAAGTATACATCACGGGGCCATAATATTAAGCTGAGCTATAATGGCTATGGTCGACAACTTTTTTGAATAACTCACTATTGTTGTAGAATGCTGAACTGTGTTGGATTGTGGTGTCGAGTTCAAGCACCTAAGTTAGTTGAATGACAATGGAGTGCCCACCTTTGACAGGTGTAGACATAGGAAGGGGTATAGAAAGAAAAATTCATGATGTGTGTGTATAGATAGTACAGTGGGGATAGATAACGCTGTGCTTCTACATAATCCTATGAGAGGCAAGATCTGCACTGATGGTGGTTGGACAGGATATTATGTCGGCTTCTAGTACTATGGTCATCCACTAGGAAAATAATTATTGAATTTTTGATATAATTCAGGTATTAAAAATAAGATAAGTAAACAGCTACACTCTTAATTTACTGATAAGAGACATCTGCTATAATAATGTCTGTAAGTATAATATCATGTATGCACCTTGTATGATACCCAAACAGTATGAAAACAGTTTGCAATGTATTAATTTATCGAATCTGTCCTATTAAGGTGTCTTAAAACTGTCTGATTGATATTTGTACTTCAATAAAATAAAAAATAAATTTAAAAAAAGGTAAAAAATTCTGAGAACTTGTAAAAATATAATAACTCTTTGCACTGCAAGCACAATTTGTACAATAGAATTGTTATCCAATTCTTTAAGCAACATAGTTTCTTAATGGTTGGACAAGGGTAAGGTGTAAATATATTCTTAACATAGTGCAAGGGAAACTGCATCAGTCAGACAGAGGGATAGATTAAGAAGTTCCCAGATCTTATTCACAGATACAACTATCCTTGGGAAACACTGCCTTTAATACATCAAAAAAACAATACTGAAATATGTGTCCTTCATTCTGTAACTTAATTTTGTGAAGAGTGACAGCATTTTGCAGGATGTATGAGTTCCTAAAAGTCTGTATTTTAAAGCAAAGCCTTTCAAAGTGAACATGTGAGCTCCTTAAAATATTTTAAAACAAATAATTACCCAAGCACAAAGGGCTAAATGGAAAGGATAAAAATAAAAGTGGAAAAAAATGTAAGAGTATCAAAATAACAGTGAAAAATCAATAGAAATGAGCATGCCTGAGTTTGTCACTGTCATATACTAGTTATTAAAACTCAAGCAAGGAGCAATCTAAGCACAAGCCTGGCAAGCACAAGGACCTGAGTTTGTTACCCAGAACCATATGCCAAGATGAACATGTGTGCCAGCCACCAAAACTGGGCATGTTGGCACATGCTTGCAATCCCAGCACTGGAGAGGCTGAGACAGGAGGATAACTATGAGTTGGAGCTGCTGCATAGCAAGATGCTATACCAAATAAATAAATAAATAATTTTTAAAAAAATAACCTCAAGCAAGCCAGGCATGGTGGTACATACCTCTAATCCCAGCACTCTAGGTGCTGAGGTAGAATGATCATCATAAATTCTGGACAGGGCATGAGGTGGGACAGAACTATGGTCAACCAATGATAACAACAAGCACCAGTGCTCAGGTAAAATTGATTAAATCCAATACCAAATGAGGAAGCAAGTCATGCAGCAAGAGAGACAGCATATCTTCTTGTTGGGGGTTGGGATAGTGACTCTTTTGGACTCTTTCATGGTAACTGATACTTATTTAGAAAATCAACCCCTGATGCCCATCCCTAGGGCAGTATGTAGCTGTGTTTGCTTACTACTTTGTCTTGAGCTATGACCCATATGAGAGTGTCTGTCTCTTCCAGGTTGCAAAGTCACCTTGTCTTCCATCTTGTCTCCTTGAGGGCTTGGCCCTGTCTGACTGCCTACAATATTTCTATCTAATTCAGCTGCCTGCAACATTCCCCACTCTGAAGAAGTAACACAAACTGCTATGAGGGAACCATGGGCAATGACTGCTCTGGCTTCTTCAAACTGAAAGGGGTCATAGTTGTGAACCAACAGTCAGAGATACTCTCCAGAAGTTCTATGTAAAGGTGCTCAACAGACACCAGGAGTTTTCATCTTGGGTAGGTGGAATAACTTTAAATTTGGAGGAGAAAAACCAAAGAAACTATGAAACAGGCATGGGCCAAATAATGACATTAGCAGGATAAATTATAAATACAGTCAAAACTTCTGTCTCTCTCTCAGACAGGAGCTTTCTTTCCTTCAATAAATATGTTCTGCTCATATATTTTCTGGGCTGGCCTGGGCCCGTTTTGTGAGATTTTGTCTAAAAAAAATGAACAAAAACCAAAAAAACTTCAGTCAAGTTTATAAAATTTTGGAAGTCCTAGTTTCCTCCATGGTAAAATGGAGTAATTTTTAGGCATGTAGGGTTTAAGAGAAGGACTTGGAAAGGAGTTTTAAAAGACATAGAGTCTAGGTGGATGAATCTTAGTTTCTGAAGCAAACAAAGAATTTTGAAAGAAGACAAGAGTAATAAACATTCATGAGACAATTAAGGAATTTGAACACTACTTCAATACCTGATAGTAATAAGAAAATTTTATAATATTTGAATAATAACAGTATCAGGGGCCATGTCAAAAAAGGGAATCGTTTTAAAGATAAAAAAGTGTTTATAACTAAAAGTATATGGTAATTGAAATTCATTTCATGAAAAACATTAAGCTTGTTTGGCTGCATACTGTTCAAACTAGATGAAGGGTAGAGGCAAGATTTATTATAGCTTTGTCTCTACAGTTGTGTATGTAGGAGACCAGGACATAAGATCTGCAAATTGTAATTGGTTTACATAATTCCTTTACACTGAAAGTAATTAAACACAAATACAAAAATTCTGATCTCTACCATTTGCTTCAAAGTAAGATATAAATTTACAAAAGTATCTTCATTTCTTCTCTACCAGCAAGGCAAAACGTTAATCAAGAAAACAATTTTGGACCCTTGTCTCCATGGAAATGACATTAAACTAATCCACATAACAAATTTCCAATTATTTGACTTCTTGCAGTTTGCCTCCTAAGGTCCCTTGCCTTTGTGTTGCCACTTCTCTGCAAATTTACTATTGTTTTGTAAGAATGATACATGAGATTTAATCATTCCCTGGTGTCTCCCATGCATTTATGAAACATAGATATTAACAGATTTTTTTTCTTGTTAATTTGTCCTTTATAGAAAAGTCTGTCATACTTAAAAGCTATGACAAAATGTTTCATTACTATTTTATTCTTTTTTCTCATTAAAATGAATAAAAATTTTTTTAAAAAACTATGAAAAAAGAAAATTACTTTTTGTTCTCTTTTATGTATTTCCTACGATAAAACATTAAAAACTCATTACATCTTCAAAGCAGAAGGATTCGTTGTGGATTACATGAGGTAACACACAGCTCCTTGGCATTTACCTGGCACTTAAGAGATCTATTTAAACAGAGAACATGAGTGTGTAGAAGTGAGTTTTCCCAAACTTTGACATGCATATAAATCACCTAAAGACCTGGTGAAAAGGCAGATCTTACTCAAAAGGTCTAGAGTGGAACCAAGACCTGAGAGGATAAGGAAAAATTAAGACTAGAAAATTCAGATAAAATGAGGAATCTTAAATCATAATGGCCTTGCGGCAAGCATGCAACAACCTGAAAATTAAAATGAAGGAAATGTGAATTCTACAATCTTAAAATAATACTATCTACATGAATAAAAGACTTTTAAGTGTATCTTTAAGTAGATAATGTTTATGTAAATGATATAGAACTTAATCAAGTGATAGAAATACACATTCAAAGTAGAATTATTTAAGTGGGCATGGTGACACAGGCCTGTAATCCCAGCACTCAGAAGTCTGAGGCAGGAGGGATGAAGGGCATCCTGGACTACACATTGAAATCTTATCTCAAGACAAAAACAAAACAAACTCTTTTCTTCCTCTCATATGTATATTTCCTCATATATATATATATATATATATATATATATATATATATATAAAATCAAAAATGTATAGGTAGTTTCAATAAACTTCAAGAATTGCAAACACGCACTAATAAATTTGAAAGAATATTTAAAATTTATACACATTTCAAGACAATAAAAATATTATGGTTTTTTTTTCAATAGATGATGTTATCCTTATATGGAGGATGCTAAGGCTATCTGATATCACAGAAAGCCCACTACACAGACAGCCCTTAGAGAAGAAACTTAAAATGCATGTGCAGTAATCTCTAAGTCAAAATAAATAAATGGCATAAAATTTCACTACTGGGGCCAGGGAGATGGCTCAGAAGAATAAGCGCTTCCCTAGCAAGCTCAAGGGCCTGAGTTCAATCCCTGGTTCCACAAAAAAAAAAAAAAAAAAAAAAAAATCACTACTAATTGTTATTAGGTCACTGAAAATAAAGGTTTGTGTTTATATTATTTGATTAGTTTTTCATGCCTATGTCTTAGAATATGCACAACTATTTTGAAGATAACAATATGCAAAGCACTAAATATTGTTGCTCTCCTACAATCTTGTTTTAAAACTTCACACCACAAAGTTACTCTTAATCTAGCTCCCAAGTAAAGGTCCTGCTTGATGCACTCACCTACAATTCAGCAACGCCAGGTACTTTCCTAGAATGGGAACCCTAGACTACACAGGGCAGATATTTATATGCTGGAGATCACAATGAAGACAAAGCAATGTATCAACATACTGCTATCCAATTTAGTATGTTTATAGGTTTTGTAAAGCATCTTTGTAAACCTATCCTTCCAGAAGATAAAAATCCATAGAAACTGAGCCATGAGTCTGCTTGAAGAACCTCCATTTAATCGATCCTATTCCTTTTAAGAGCAGCCATTTCATTGTATTTCTGTAGCATACATTTTTAAAAAACTTTAATAGGTTTTTGTCCAAATTAAGAATTTTTATGAGCACTGATACTTCTATAAAACTATTTCTACTTTCAAACGGTTATTATACAAATCATTTTACCTCTTATTTGAAAGTTCAAATGTAACAACCCAAGGGACAACAAAGGTCTGGAAGCTAGGTGGCCTTTCTTTGACATCACTGTTTGTAAAAAATGTTATTATTTTATTCATGGACAGCGAGAAAATACTTCTAATTTATAATTTTCAATATGTATATCATAATTATAAAGGAATTATCACATATTTAAGAAGAACACACATTAACTAGGGGAATGCCAATATTTGTCTAGTTAACGATGTATAATTAGAAATATAATTGAATGTGTAAATTAGTACATGCATTTACAGACATACATAATTATAATTCACGGTAAACCTTTAAATTTGAGGATTATTTTCCAATATATGTTAATAAAATTCCAAGATATCTTCCTTAATATTTTTCAAAAATGACAAATATAAGTAATCAAAGATATGTTTTAATAAACTACAGTATCAAATGAAGTATAATTATATTTTAATTAAGTTAGACTATATGTATGTAATCAAATATTAATATTGGAATAATTTCAAAGAATAAAACTCATCTTGTTGCTATATTACCAATAGTTAATTCTAGTATTTTCTAAGGCGGCATTATAAATTTCTTCCTCAGGTCAACATGTAGTAATGTCTTTCTGGAAGATGGCAATGCTATAAAATTTTTCTCATCTGTCCTTATCCTTTTCTTCTTCTACCACCTATTATTGGCTCTTTCCTTTGTTAATTTTGAAGAAGTCAGCTGTATGAGTCCCAGAACCATAGCAAATAATTTGTACCAACAACATGAGGGAGTCTGTAAGCAGATTCTTCCTCTGTTGAACCTCTAAGAAACCTGTCCTGGGTAATTCTTTGATAGAATAATTGGTAGACACTAAGTAGATGAGCCATCAAGGTATCTCAGAACTCTCAGATATAGAAACTGTGAGATAAAAAACATCTGTTGTTTTAAGCCATTAGTATATGATGTAGTACAGCTATAGATAACCAGTATAGTTAGAGTTGCAGCAAAGTTAGGCAAGCCTCTAATCTGTCCCCATGGGACTTCTACATGCAGGCATCATAATATTTACCCTCAAATAACAGACACGTTTGGATATTCTTAAGGTTAAGGTCTTCACCTAACAACTTAAGGACCTCAATCATCCGCATTTCTAGGTTCTCCAGTTGCCTTCAAGTTGCCTCTACTCCTGACTTCATTACAGTGAAAGCACATGACAGAAACACAGATTATAACTCTGTTCTCACCTGTTGGTTGCTCAGGATGATTGCACAGTAGCGTGTATGGACACTAAATGGAAGATAGTAGATCTCTATGCTTGAATGTCCATTCCCTTCTAGGAAAAGAGTATGCACGGAGCAGAAGAACTCTTTCATGAAACTGCCTTTAATTGCTAGTAAAATATAATACAAATCTAGTTGATATGTAATAATATTAATGCTGTTCAAATAAAAGCTATTTTGATTAAAAATTAACATTTTAGGATTTATGGAACACAAATATATGTGTGTGTATATATATATATATATATATATATATATATATATATATATATATATATATATGAGAGAGAGAGAGAAAGAGAGGAGAGAGAGAACTCAGTTGAAGCTTAGTATAACAAAATTGATAATTATGATCCTCTATTGAAGATTGCTTAACAAAATCTGGATATGTTAGCACAGACATGCAATCTTAGCACTTTGCAAGACTGATACAGGAGGACTGCAAGATCATGCTCAGCCTGGGAAGCTTCACTTCTGAAGCTTTCAGACCCTGTCTGAAAAAAAAAAAAAAAGGATAAACAAAGAGTTTGGGATATAGGTCCATGCAAGGGATGCTGCTCAATGTGAAAACCTTAGGTGCAATACTCAATAATGTGAGAACAAAAAGGTTATTTTTTAATAGGAATTTCACTGCAATAGACACTTCACTACTATTTAAAAATACCTTTATATACTTCTGAGGCACACTGACACAGTGATTGAGATAGGATTGGTAATGTGGGCCGGTACATAGTAAAAGTATATAAAAGTAGTAAAAGAGTCATTCAATAGTGTCAAATTTTTGTATGTATATCTTTTTAGTAGTTTTAATACATATCCACAGATTCTGTGATAGTGCCTTGGATGTGGTGACATGTAAGTCAATCTAAATGACCTCAGCCCAACAATCATTAAGAGAGAATACTTCAGAAGTGAAGCAAAGGTCGGGGGAGATAGTTTAATAGAATAAGTGCTTTCCTGGCAAGCATTGGGTCCTGAGATCAATACCTGTACAACAAGAAAAAAAAAATCATTCTTATACATGATCAGAAAATATAGCATGCTTTCTGCCTAATTTTCTCTTCTGTACATCACTGTGTTGAAATGCCAGCTTTTAGCCTGTGAAGAAGCCTAGGCAATATGGAGTAATCATATGCATGTGGCCAAGGCAGCAGTTCCAGTTGAGGTCCCAGTAAAGACAGCAGTAGCCATGAGATATGTAAGGGAGAAAGCCTTTAGATGACTCAGGCCCGAGGCTCCATCAGAGAAGAATGGCACGAGAAGTGTTGAGATGATATGACTAGATGTCTAGTCATACGTAAAATATGAGATAATAACCATCTCGGATTTTTGTAGGGTTTTTTTATACTATAGGGAAGGGTCCACAGGGTGTTCAGGGTTTCCCTACTAGATCAGATTCAGTGCTTCTCTTGTTTAAAGCCTCTCAAGTGCTGGGATTACAGACGCACATCACCACATGTTATCTCAATCGCTGTCTCAGCAAACCTCAGAGGTGGGGTCAGTTCAGCAGGCCCAGGGATTGAAGCCCCGGCCCCTACGCCTGCCTGTAGGGATTTTTTTTTGTGGTTTTATATCACTACATTCAGGGTTATTTGGTTTGCATTAATGGATAATCAAAAAGTTCCTGTATTCAGTTTTCTATCCATCATGTGATTCAGCCATCTTTTCTAGACATACATTATATCCTTAAGCAAAGTAAATCTGTGATATTAATACATTCCAATTCTTAGTGATATATTACACAAATAGGTTTTAATAGTTTAGAATAAACCAAAAAGGACATAATGGGTATATATGCAAACACATCCCTTGTATGCCAGAGGAAACAGAAACTAAGGAGTAGAGGGAGAGATGTGGCCCAAGTCTTGCAAAGGGAACGATATAAAAGGCAAAAGAACAACACTTTAGCCCAGGTCACTTCCTACGTGATCTCATCCGATAAACATTATACTAGAATACTTCAGAAGTGAAGCAAATTATTTCCCCAGGGATTCCTATCGCAGGTAACGTCATAACCATACCTGCTCAATACTACATTCTTATTATGTCTAACAAATAAAAATCACATGCAAAAAAATAAAAACTTTTATTTGTGGTACTCACAGGTTGTTATGCTATCTCGAACATGGTAACAGCCTTGGGAAGCATCACATACACTGCTAGCTTCATAACTGTGACAAGAAAAACAGAACAAAATAACAAGTACAGATACATAAAACTTCAAATCAACTATATAAATTAAACTTTATAAATCTTAAAAGTCATGACTTCCTATAGTAGGAAATGCAAATATCATTTGAGGTTTACATTGTTTTAATGATTAAAAATACAGAAACAAAAATACCAGTGATTCATATTTGCACCATTCCTTAAAGGTTGTATAAAAATAATTCCTTTAACTCTAAAATATTGTATAGTAGTATATATCTGATAGAAAATAATCTTAACCTAAAGACATAACATGTAAATTGTCTCACTGAACAATAAATAAACACGATCTCCATGGGCCAGTGATAGATCTGGGTGGTTTAAAGCACCTGCTTCAGCAAGCTGAGGCAGAACAGGAACCCCAGTTGGAACCTTGGCACAACATGCCATGCCAGCTCTGCAGCCAGGGTGGGCTCAGTGGGCTACAAAAAAGGCTCCAAATTGGATTGTAGAATTTGGTTACTAGTTTATGTGTTTGGGACTGGGGATTGATCCAGGTGCTTGCACTTGCCAGGCAACTACTTATGCCTCTAAGCTATCTCCATGGTCCCTAGAATTTGGTTACATAAAAAAATTATTTTTTCTAAATTTCTTATAGAAGATATAATCCCTATACTCCACAAACTCTTGAATGAAATTGAAAAGGAAGCAGTCCTCCAAAAATCATTTATGGAGGCAAGTATTACACTGATTCCAAAACAAGGGAAAGACACAACCAAAAAGGAGAAATGCAGGCCAATCCCTTTCATGAATATAGATGCAAAAATATTCAGTAAAATGCTAGCAAATAGAATACAGCAGATCATCAAGAAGATCATACACCATAAGCAGGTAGCATTCATCCCAGGGATGCAAGGATGGTTCAATATTTGAAAATCTATAAATGTAATACACTATATTAATAGACTGAAATCTAAAAATTACATGATTATCTCAATTGATGCACAGAAAGCTTTTGACAAAGTCCAACACTCATTCATGCTCAAGGTCCCACAGAAAACTGGAATAGATGGACTTTACCTCAACTTGATAAAAGCCATCTATGACAACCCAAAAGCTAATATAATCCTAAATGGGGAAAAACTGAAATCTTTTACTCTTAAATCAGGTACAAGACAAGGATGTCCATGATCACCCCTCCTATTCAATATAGTCTTTGAATCATTTGCAACAGCCTTTGGAAAAGAGAAAGAAATAAAGGGAATAAGAATAGTTAAAGAATAAGTTAAATTATCACTATTTGCAGATGACATGATACTTTATTTATAAGACCGAAAACATTCCACCAAGAAACTAGAACTGATACGGAAATTCAGTAGCATAGCAGGATACAAAATTGACACTCAAAAGTCAATAGCATTCCTCTACACAGATAACAAGCACACTGAAAGGGAAGCAATAGAAACAATGCCTTTTACAATACCACGTAGGAAAATGAAATACCTTGGGATTCACTTAACCAAGGAAGTCAAAGATCTTTCCATGGAAAATTACAAACCCTAAGAAAAGAGATTATAGAGGATTTCAGAAAATAGAAGGATATTCCATGCTCCTGGATAGGAAGAACCAACATCATGAAGATGGCCATACTCCCAAAATTGCTGTACAGATTTAATGCAATCCCTATCAAATTGCCACCAACATACCTCCCAGACATAGAGAAATTGTTCCTAAAATTTATGGAACCACAAACGACCTAGAATAGCAAAAGCAATCTTGTCCAATAAAGAAAAGGCGGGAGGCATCACAATTCCTGACTTGAAATTATACTACAAAGCCACTGTGACAAAATCAACATGGTATTGGCAAAAAAATAGACCTGAAGATCAGTGGAATAGATTAGGAGACACAGAAGCATTTACAAACACACTTAGCCATCTGATCTTAGACAAAGGGGCCAAACATACTGGAAGAAAGATAACCTCTTTAACAAATGGTGCTGGAAAATCTGGCTTTTTAAATGCCAAAAACTAAAATTTGACCCAGCTCTATCACCATGCAATAGGTAAAGTCAAAATGAATTAAAGATCTAAACATTAAAACAGAAACACTCAATCTCCTAGAAGAGAAAATAGGAGGAACTCTTGAAGACATAGCGGTAGATAAACACTTCATGAACAAACATATATTTGCATGGGAAGCACTTGAAATAATCAACAACTGGGATCAACTGTTCTTGAGGAGTTTCCGCACATCTAAAGAAATTGTCAACAGAGTGAAAAGACAACCCACAAACTTTGAAAAAATCCTAACTAATAAGCAATCAGACAAAGGTCTGCTGTTTAGAATATATAAAGAACTAAGATATAACAAGGCCTTAAAATTTAAAGACCCAATTCAGAAATGGGCATCTGAGATGAATATACACTTTTCAGAGGACGAAATTAAAGAAGCAAATAAAAATATGAAAAAATGTTCCACATCGTTAGCCATCCATGAAATGCAAATAAAAACAACACTGAGATACCATCTCACTCCAGAAAGAATGGCTATCATAAGGAAATCAACCAACAACAAATGTTGGAGAGGTTGTGGGGAAAAGGGAACACTTCTCCACTGCCTGGGGGAATGTAGACTGGTACAACCATTGTGGAGGTCAGTGTGGAGACTCCTCAAAAGAGTAGGACTAGAAATCCCATTCAAGCTGGCTATCCCTCTACTGGGAATTTTCCCAAAGTATCTGGATACATTGTATCATAGAGATATATGTGTACCTATGTTTATAGCAGCACAATGTGCGATAGCAAAATCTTGGAAACAACCAAGATGTCCATCACATGAGGAATGGCTGAAAAAGTTGTTGTATTTCTATATAATGGAGTATTACTCAGCTATTAAGAATGATAAGGTTGAAGCATTTATACTGAAGTGGATGCCACTTGAACATATACTCATAAGTGAAATAAACTAGACACACATGTGTAAATATCGTATAGTCTCCCTAGTATAACAAGCGAATAGCAGAAATACAAAAGGTAACGCACAACAAGTAAAATCAATTGAGTCAGATAAGGCAAAGTGAATGGCATATGCTGCAGGATACTAATCAGCTTTTCTTCCAAATGGTTAACAACCTAAGATCACAAGTCAGAGTTGGAGAAATAGAAGAGCCACAAGGCCAGCCAACATTTTGGCCCTAGCCTTTCAAGGTCAGCGAAGACTCAGGGCATAGGAGAACCTGCACTGCAACATCATGAAACTCAAGTGAGCTCCAAATTTTCTGAACAAGGAGATTATGGAGCCACAGAGGAAAGAGACTGAAGTTCTAAAGTGTGCCTGGGGAGAGTCACATGAAGAGAAAACTTTCTCTCAAGCTCTCACAGAGAGCAAACTGGTCAAGCATTGGCCGTGACTCATTTGCATGGATGACACAGACAAAGGATCTACAGAGTAAGGTACAGGATTACAAGTTAAACTCTAAGGGGACTTCACTGACCTCATCAGAATCAAAAACTGCATGTTTTGGTATATAGGTTTTGCTCTGTCTTGGTCTTGACCATCCAGCAGAAAAGTATAAAAATGCGGTATACATGGCCGCAGGGCCATGATAGTAGGTTGAGCTGTAAATGGCTCCGGTTGACAACTTCTTCAGATGACTCACTATTATTATGGAATGCTGGACTGTGTTGATTGTGTTGTTGAGTTCAGATAACTAAATTGGTTTAATGACAATGGAGTACCCATCTTTGACAGGTATAGATAAAAAAAGTGCTATAGAAAGGAGGAATCATGATGTGTGTTTATAAACAGTACCATTAGGATAAATATGCCATGCTTCTGCATAATTCTATGAGAAGCAAGATGTGCACTAATGGTGATTGGACAAGATATTATGTCTGCTTGGACAACTACTAGGAGAATAACAACGTAGAAAGTATTAATTATTGAATCTGTGATATAGTTCAAGGATAAAATATAGGATAAGTAAACAGCTACACTCTCCTAATTTACTGATAAGAGACATCTGCTATAATAATGTCTGTAGGTATAATATCATGTATGTGCCTTGTACAATACCAAAATATTGTGAGAACAGTTTGCAATGTATTAATTTGATGAAAAAAATTATAATTAATTATATGTAAAAATAATAAAAATTAATTAATTTAAAAAAATTAAAATAATGAATAATAAAATAAATAAATAAATTTCTTATTTCCACATTTCCTTTTGTCTTGTAAAGGTAGATAGTGGTTTACTTTAGGCAGTGGTTTAATTTCTAGTTTCATTCCCCATGCTGCTGCCTGCCTTGACAGGTTCCATATCTTCCACTACCCACTCACTACCCCCAATTAATATTATTCTTTCAATAAATGAATATTTTTCTCAACAGCAGTTAATTTTTTTTTGTTACAACTGCATTTATTTTCCTACAGCTAATCTTTCTATAGCTTCAACAAATTTGCTTAAAATGAAGCACGAGGTTAGAACTGGATAACTCGGCCCTTTCTCTTCTTGTCTCCTCCCAATTCAAAATGCTTGCATCATGGGGCCGGGGAGATGGCTCAAGGAGGCTGGGTAGATGGCTCAGTGGTCTAAGTGCTTCTTTGGTAAGCACAAGGGCCTGAGTTCCATCCCCAGTTCCGCCAAAAAAAAACAAAAAAAAAAACAAAGTGCTTGCATCTCTTCATGACCAGCATTCTCTTCGATCTGCAGTTGGGCTCCACACTCTCAAGCCTCAGCACAATCTTCTTTGTGGTCTTAGCCTTCTTCCGGAAGATGGGTTTCATCTGCCCAACGTAGCCACTCTGCTGTCAATCATAGTGCCTCTTTCCTTGGGCATATAGGGAGTCCTTGCCCTTCTTATACTGGGTCAGTTTGTGAAGCTGATGCTTGTCACACTTCTTACAGAAAGTCCTTCGGGTTTTAGGTACATTGACCATCTTGGGGGTAGAGCTATTAACCTGATGAAAACGAGAAGCCGAGCGACCTAACTCAATGCCTCACACTGCTCGCGCCTCACAGGAAAGGAGGCAGTTAATTTTGAGTTCATAATTATTCCATAATTTTTCTGGGAGTATTAAAGTTTATATTCCTTATATGGCCATTTATTTATACCTGAAATTAACGCTGTAAATCTATATTGACTATCCATGTGAAGTTATTCTAAATATCTCTATTCTCTGATATTTTTATGAATGAGATCATTGTTCTTTTTACATAACATTCTTAGTGATATTATTTGGCACTTGTAATTATTCTCTGCTTTATTCTTCACAGCCATTCTTTTTATTTTATTTTATTTTATTTTTTGTCTTTTTGAGGCAGGGTCTCACTTTGCAGTTCAGGCTCGCCTTAAGCTCACTTTGTAGCTCAGACTGGTCTCGAACTCACAACAATCCTCCTGCCTCAGCCTCCCGAGTGCTGGGATTACAGGCCTGCACCACCACGCCCGGCTTCACAGCCATTCTTGTTACTAGCTGAAGAGCTACACTACCTTTTTAAACTAAATAACAGTATTTTCTATAATTTTGAGCATTTAATACACATTTTACTATAGACACAGAATAGGTAGATGTCTTTACATTTATAGTAGAGTTCTTTCATAGAGTAGACCAAATAAAAAGTGTGTTTATTTTTCTCAATTTATATCATTATTGCCATCTCTTTGATAATGGAATTCTGGGAAGACAGTCTGAGTGAAACCCACAGATTATATACAAACTTCATTTTCAACAATACTTTTCAACCTCTAGTCCTATCATCATTTCTATTATGGTGTACAGAGAAACACAAATGTAACATTTATAACCTTTTTAATTCTATTTGCCTATTTTTTGGAAGCAAGCAAATGAAAGGACCCTTTAGAGAAATCATGGTTGTCTCATGCCCATACTCAATTAACAGTAAGAACTTGTTAACTGCTCCTTATTCTTTATGGACCATTTTATCCTACTGAAATGTGTGATACAGTATTTTAAAATACATGCAATTTCAAAAGAGGTGGTGTATGAGTGTGTGTGTATGTGTGTATCAGCTTCTTATAATAAGGAAGGCATTATTTTCATGTCATTTGAAAGGTTGCTGTAGCATTTGACAAGTAATTTATGAAGGAAGACATTACTATTAGTGGAGACACAATCTAAAGGGATTCTGAAAAATATCAATTAATATAAAGTAGTTCATATTGAAGTTTATCTTTAGTGGATTAGCACAAGTTTATTTCTTGCTCACACTGTTTGTCTATCTTAGATGAAAGTTGTATTCAGAGATCCTGGGTAAAGAATTTTCTGCTTCTACAGTTATTTCTATCATAACTGTGGTAGGAAAAGATAACACAGAAAATCACTCGTTCATTTTTGGCAACAATATTCAAAACTTCACACACTATTGCCAAGTAAGTTACATAGTCTCACAAATGTCAACATAGGTGGAAAAGGATAATGACACTCTCTGCCTGAAAAGAAGAAAGGGGTAGACTTGTAAAATAACTCTGAGATTTGTTAAGCCATCTCTTATTCTCTTCTATTGTTCTTATTAAGTTTAAGAACGATAAAAGGGTTTTATGGCAGATTATACATTTCAAAAAGTCAGAAGTGCTACTCTAGGTTTCTCTTATCATGGTTAAAATGCATTTTCTTGTATTTTATTTATGCATAGAAGTCTGTTCAAGGAGAACTTAAAGAAAATGTGATTTGAAACACCAATAAAGAATTACTTTTTTTTTTTTTTCGGAACCAGGGATTAAAGTCAGGCACTTGTGCTTGCCATGGAAGCACTTATTCCACTAAGCCATCTCCCCAGCGAAGAATCACTTTATTAAGGGACATTTAAATGTGAAAGTTTTCATTATGTTGATGAATGTAGGTATGGTTATGTTGATGAATCCAGATCAATGAAATATTAAATTACTTTGCACTATGTAGCAATAAAAAATCTCTTTGAGTCTTCTCATGGTAGAGACTTAGTTGCCTACCCCAGTAACCATTTGGCCTCCCCTGCTCATTATAAAAATCTTAAATTTATTTAGACATATGTATAGAGAAAGGAGATTTTGGTCTTTCTTTTATCTAGATTTGGTCATTCAATTAATATGTGGCTACATATAGGGGTGCTGGGTGGTATTTCAAGGAAAATTTCCTATAGAGATAGTGCAGTCTTTTCCTTATGTTTGTTATTTTTAAATTCCCAGAAAGTCAATTTGATATTTGGAGTTCTGCATATTTTAGTTGATCCTTATGGAAATGAACAGTTACTTGATTCCTAGGTGATTTGTAGCCAGAAAGTGTCATGCAACAAATAGGATCCCAGAAGAGGAAGCCAAACTGAAATGCTTCTAATAAATCTTGAAGCATGATAAATAACTGCTTCTAATAAATCTTGGCAAATCTCTTAGGATAATAGCCTTTTATGTGTATTTAAGACTATTTTATCCCATCTTAATATATGGATTTGAAGCTGTGCAATCACTTCATACCAGGCCCCAAAAGACAAATCAAGAATGTATATAAACTGACTAGCATTTTTCATAAAGAAACCTTGTAGTTCATTCTTTTATACAGACTTCCCTTGCTTTTCAATTAGGAGATCACCTTAGAGGAAAAAATGGGAGAAAATCTCCAATCTTTTAAACTAAAAGCTTTGAGTTATTTATTGAGTTAATCTGCAAGTGTGTGACTACTTACTGTGTTTGCTTATGCTTTCCCTGACTGAACACTCAAAGGTCTCCACTTCTTTATAGCCTTTCTTTGTCCTTCTTGGGTGTTAATTATTTCTTTTTTTTTTTCAAAAGAAAGGCTTGAGAGAAAAGGTAAGTACTTATGACATTATAAATAAAGGAGAGAAGACCATGTGACCATGGCATATATGCTTGTTAAGCTGTCTTTTATGTTGTGTCGGTAATCTCCTTAGATGAGTACTCTCAAGGATTCAATGTGTAGAACATTAAATTCTGATTTTACATGTACAGAGGACAGATAATTCAGTCTTCCTTCTAGCTGGATTTCGTTATCTAGTTAATTGTCTTGTCATACTTCTTCTGTCTATTTTTCTATTTGTTTTGGGAAACTTACCATATAAACACTGCTTTGTTGTTTCTTTACAGTCAGGCTACTCTAGATTTTTGAATTAAATCAAATCTATTACAAAATATCATATAAATGAAAACTTGCTGACATCTTAGATACAGAATTCTCATAGTGTATTTCAACTAGTAATTTTATTTCTTTGGTTTATGTATGGACCTAGATACCAATATTTATTTGAGATCTGACTCCAGCTTAATATATACTATAACCTTTTCAAAATTAACATGAAGAATTTATTGAAGGACCTTTACACAAAATCTAGGAACACAAAGCAACTATTTAATAAAGAAGCAAGAATGTAAAGTAGTAAAGATATTAAAATGCCTATAATCTTACTATTATTATGGTATCTATAGTGCTTAGCGCTCAACACATTCATTTCATATACTATTGTTCACTAAAGTAAGAAATATGTATGCAGAACTTTGAATGTCATAGTTAAACTTGAAATCAGTATTCAGTAAATAAAAAGCCATAAGAAAACTGGTTTGTTTTAAACAACTTTTCTCATAGAAAAAAATCAGTGAAGTAATCAAACATATATATCTCAAACCTTATAATCTCACAGAGGTATGGGCTTAAATATAATCTGCTGTGGAGAAAACTGAATTTTTCATCCTAAAATATAATTATTTATATTAAATCTCATATTGATTTAAGTCTTATTAAATAAAATATATTTATGTGAAATATACATAAGAAAATATTTTTGTTTAATGAAATTTGCTTATTTATATTTAGTAGTATGGGATGATTTTAACAGTGAGAATTTCTGTATTGTTAAAATTGCTAAATTCTGGTCTCTTGACATATTTGTTTCAGAAGATACTGATACTGTCAAAATAACAAAGACTTAATTACAGGAACAAATTGTGGTAAAAAAACAATGTAGTTAATGTAAGCATGCATTTCATTAATAGTAGCCTATATTATTGTCTCTCTGTATTTAACTTTTGTAAACATTGTTTTTGTTTATTTTACTTTATTTTCTGACACAGATCTTACTATACAGTCCAGGCTGCCCTGGAACTCATTATGTATCCCAGGCCAGCCTTGAACTCTTGACTTTGCTGCCTCAGTATCCTGTGAACTACCATAGCCCTTCTGTTAATATTATTTTTAATTATATTCCACATTAAGTAGCAATTCTATATATACAAAAACAATACAATTGTTGAAATTCTGCTTCTTTATTCAGAAATTAAAATAACTTTCAAAATTAAGTACATGCCGCATAAAGTAGGTGGAATAAGGTTAATCTAGGATGATCGTCTCTGTCCTTGAATTCCATTTCTCAAAACATTAAGATATACTTGTAACTTTTAAAACAATACTTATGATACTTTGACAGCATTCAACAATGTAGGCAGAGTGATAGCAAATTCTAGGCACTAATTGCTCTAGTTCACGGCTCAAACTGTGACAAGGTGAAGAGTTTTTGAATTCTTTTTTTTTTGGAACCAATTAGTGGGTAAACCTTAGTCAAGCCATTTAATCCTTTTGACTTTATTTTCTTTTTGTTAAATACAAAAATGTAACATCTACCATAACGGGTTTTCTGTAGGATTTTTCACCATTTATTTGTCTAAAAGTAATGTTCTGAGTAATGATCAATGTTTCAGTATCCACAATAAATGTTTGTGACAATTTCACAGTACATACTTGCTACTAATAATGACAGTCTATTGCATTTAATTGAGTGGATGTGTATTTTTAGATGCATTAATAAATTTTTTCATGCACACAAAGCTGAAACTACCTAAGCATGTATTTAAATAAGAGTATAGATAAGGTGAACTAAATGTTGTGAATGAATGGAAACTACTGCACAATTATAGATAGATAGATAGATAGATAGATAGATAGATAGATAGATAGATAGATAGATAGATAGATACAGGTATATGAGAAGTTTCCTGAGCACTAATTTCTTAGAGCTTTCCGCAAAAACATGTAAGTATGAAACATATATTTACTTACTTATCACGCGAACGTTGATTGCGTCTAGTTACTTGTGATGGAAAATGGATAAATGTTGAAGATTCCACCAAAATGACACTGAAATAAATTTTAGAAAGAATTACTTTCAATTTTACTGCAAGAAAACTTAGATTACATAAAATATTCTTATTTTGCTTTTCCCATAATTCATCAAATATAGGATCACAATAGTTTTAATTGCAGTTTTAAAATTTTCAGATAAAAAAGTAACATTATTGACATAGACATAAGTACTTTCTAAAGAGAAACTCAATTTCATAAGAAGTAATACCAACAAGAAACACATGGGGTTGATTTCTATACCTGGAAGAAACAGAGTTCCTAATTTAATTAATGTACAAGGAATCATCTTTCATCTTGTTCAATGTGTAAATATTTTAAGAATTAAATTTTGTCTTTAAATAATGTAAACATTTTCTTTTCTGTGCAAATTTGTATCATTATTGTTGTTAAATCTAACATACACACACATTTAATGTACCAAAACTAATTAATCATGATGCGCTATCTAAAAAAAAGTTATTTGCATTGAAACAAAATTTCAGTTCTGGACGTTTACTGATGTAATAAATTAAAAATAAAAATTCAAATAATTACAAATTTAAAAGCTGGGGCATAGGGGCCAGGAGTTTGCTTCCTGGGCCTGCCATGCCAGCCCCTCCCCCAGGGTGCTCTGAGACAGCAACTGAGACTGGGCATGGTGGCACACACCTGTAATCCCAACTCTTAGGAGGCTGTAAACAGGCTGATCACCATGAGTTTGATCTAGTAGTGAGATCCTGAACATCCTGCAAACCCTTCCTGCTGTAAAAGGCCTAAGTCAACAACTTCTAACATTGCCAGTACTATGGATAACCCACTACTATCATGGACTACTGTACTATATTGGAATATTTTACTGAATTCATGCACCTACAATATTTAAATAGCAATGGAATACCCATCTCTGACAAAAATAAACAAAAAAAGGTATATAAGTAAAGGAGCATTTTGTATCTACACATACAAAATAGGATACATATACAGCTACTTTCTGTTAATTCAATGAGAAGAAAGGTTTGTACTAATAGTGTTCAGACAGGAGATCATGTCTGAATCTTATACTATGAAAAACTACTAAGAAGACAATATGCATAGGACTAATTCTTGAAACTGTCCTACTAATTGGTTTTGAAACTGTCTCATTGCTATGTGTTTCTCAATAAAATTAATTAAAAAACTAAAAAGTACAATAATTAATTAATTCTTTAATTAAAAAATAAAAGTAAAACTTTGAATCCCAAGGAAATCTTATATACAAAGCTCATAATTTTGAAATGCTGAACTAGAATCATTTTGTGTCCTATTTTATCTTATAATTATACATTTGGGGAAATGTAAACACATGCAGTTTCTTTTCAAAATGGTTCCTGTTGAAGAGTTGAAGAAATACATATTTCTCTTTAGAGTGGAAATAACTAATTGTTATAAATTTAAACCAAAACAATAACTCACTTAAACTTTCCAGCAGTTCGGAAGGTATTTCTCAAAGGCACAATGACTTGTTTCCACTGATAACATGGAGAATCACATTTAATAAGTTCCTGAAGTAAAAAATAAATCACACTATTTAATGAAAACAAAAGATCCATAAATATAAAATTAAAAATTAAAAATCTACAAATCATTTATTTGAATATTACACTGACAATAATTTATGAAATTCCATTTTCCCCCAAAACACCAAGTTGCTAAAATCCGCATAGGAAAGGATAAAAATATTATCTCATTATTGATCTATAATGCTCGGCTAATAATTAGTTGTCAAAACAATGTCTCTGAAACTGATATCCTAAATTTTATTTTATTAATGACTTGATTTAATTTATATTCACAAAGATATGTAATATATCTTACTTAAGATACATATATCTTAAATAATATGCATATATATATTACTTAATATGTGTGATATAAGGCTACTGGCAGGTCTTTGTATGAATAAATGTCTGACTAAATTTTTATCCAAGTGTGACATGTCTGTCTGTCTCTGTAATGTACTCACTATGCTGACATATCTGTAATATAATAAAAGCATAGGTATAAAATAAAAATTTGAAATTATCCAGAGAAGTTTCTAGAAATTCTACATGTAAACTGATTGTATTCTTGGCTTCATTTTACTCTTCCATATTTTCTAATCTATTTTGAGGTGACATGAACCCATGTGTGGATAAATGCACAAGTAAATAAAGTTGCCAAATAACATCACCTTTTCTGATATGAAGCCATGCTAATGACAGGCTAAATCTAGCCATGTATTTTAGTTACATGTAGTAAAGAAATCTGTTGCTTCAAAGAATTTACTTGAAAGAGCTGGGAAATGTTATGTGCTCATTATTCAGGAGTAAAACTGAATATAATATACATCTCAGTGACAAACATCCACGTCTATTCTAGGCATCACTGTATAATGTGCTAGTTTGTATTTATGAATATCTTGCTGCTTTCCTCATACATACAGCCACCACAGGAGCATTTCAGAGTCATTCTCTGTACTTCTTTTCTCTCACCTAAAATTTGTTATAATCTTTTCAGAAATCTGCCCATGACAATTTCAATTGTTTTTTGCCCATATATCTATATTGACAATAATATTTACACAAGTTAGTGGACACAAAAAGTCAGTCATAAGGCCTCAAACATTTCACAAAATTTTAAATATCCTTCTTTCCCATCTTTTGAGCTATACTTAGGATTCTATCAGGAACACCATCAACTTTTAAAACAAAAGCACCAGTATTTGCATTAATTTTGTAATGGATTTACTCCACATAACATTCCATATAAATTGATGAATATTCCTCGTAGAAAGGAAAAACTCCTTCTTTTCTAAATAAACTCTTTAACCCTAATTGAAATAAAAACACATGTACAGGCCCGTGACTGCTTTAATTTAAATCAGAAAACTCAACAACAAAACTCTGACTTTAAGAATCAAGAGCATCTTAGAGATAAAAAGTGGGGCAATGGCCATATGTGTGCCACTCCAAGATTTAAAACAAAATAAGTAAAATTCACTCACAATTGCTTTAATATTGAGGACTTCGCCTTTTAGAGCAAAACACACTGTAATGTCTCGCACTCCATGCTTGGGGTTTGAAATTAATAGCAATGACGCTTCAGCAGGACGAAGAAAGCGACTGGTGAATTTCACAGTGATAGTAACTTCACTCCTATTTAACAAAATACAAAAGTGGAAACATTTTATTAAAAAAAAATTCATAAGCATTGATGCACCATGGAGTTTATGGGTAATGTCTTCAATGCATACATCCTAAAATGCACTTGTAAAAAACAAAATGTTGAAATCTTAATCTAGTCTGTAAAGTTTAAATCAAACTCTTTGTTACATGCATCTTATAAAACGTACTGAATTTCTTGTAATGAGTCACAGAAATTTGTACATATATTTTTGTATGAAATTCACAGTACATATTTTGCAACTGTTTAGGCAAATTCTGAGTTATATCACTTCATATTGGTCATAGTGTAAAAAATGGAAATGACAGAATTCAAAAAAAAAAACTAAAGCCATGATGGAAAAAAATTTGAATGTCAGATCCAAGTAACAGGATATAAATACTAATATGTTTGTTGCTTAAGAGTAATCATCAAAAAGTCTATGAGTTTAGAAAGATTACATTTACCAATTCATAAATTACTACGTCATGATACCTTGGTGAACTTGCTTGATTTCACATAGGTCATACACACGAGGCACTCCATGCTTTTATATGTGGAACTCTATAATATGTTTAAGGAAATAATGGAAGCCTACACTGAAGCATATGGGGCAACAGAGTGAGCAATACAAGATATACTCAAGAATAAGCCATAAGACAATCATCATAAAAGTGGAAGTATATTTTGGACCCTGTTAAGATATTCAGTCTATATATTAATATTGATGCAAGCTAATGGAATACTTCAAGCAGAAAGCTCACATGTTTAATTTTCCATGAAAAATAATATAGTAAATATATTTTAGAGGAGCATCTTAGGAATCTATTTTGGCAGTATATAGTAAAGATGATTTTACATTAAAGAATGATAGAAGACAGAGGGAACTGAAAAAGTTGCCAGTTTTATGTTTTTGTTTAAAAATAGTAATGATTCCATTAATCATGGAGGGTTGGTACATGCATACAACACATCCAATTTTAAAGTACAAGCCTGTATCATGGTGTAGTCTTATAATCTCAGAATCCTAGGAAGTACACATAAGATGATACAAAGTTTCACATCAGCCAAAACAACTTAACAAGACTTTCTCTCAAAATAAAATTAATAAATGGGTTAGGGACAGAGGTCAGAGCAAAGACTGTTCAATTCAGGGAAGG